>QANY01009342.1:538673-575686 GCA_003255025.1 Datisca glomerata
GGAACTGTATCTACTGCATTTCATTCTGAATGGTCTACTGCATAAAGAAGAAAAGGTTTAGTTTTGAAAGGCTGGCTCTCGACCATAAAATGCAGGCTTTTCAGTGCTGCTTCCTTAGGCCGAGGATGATGCCGCTACCCCTCACTGACTCTAACCAAGAATCTGTAGGAAAAGGTGAAAAATCTAGAGAAAAAGCACAATACATAATTCCTGCTTTAAATAAGCTGTAAGGACCAACAAAAAAGGCTGGAACAGGAACTACGGGCTAAACTCGATAAAATAGCTTAGGCCTTTGGAGTCTCTTTCCTTACTGCCGGGGACTCCCAGAAAAAGAGAGAGTGAAACCCCCAAAGAAAGCAAAATCGCAGGAGACAAGGCTATAGTCACAGCAGAGGGTGGCAAAGTCATCTCTCAAAAAAGTCAAAACACGAGCTGCCAAGAGGATGAAGGAAGGATGGGATGTAGTCCCCTCGGATGAGAGATCGAAGAAGAAATCATTGCCATAAAATATGGCTAAATGGATTTAGGAGCGAAAAAAACAGGCTATGCCCTTCTTAATAGACGCTGGCCCCAGTGCTGGTTCAGGCTAAATCAAAGTAGCAGCAATCAAGATACCGGGCTCAAGGCTAGATAGAAGATAGGCTATTCCTCTTACCGTACTTCCCGAGGGGAGGTTGAAAAAATCTTTTACAGAAGAGGAGTCCTTAGGCCTCCCAAAAAGATAGAAGTCTCAGATAATAAGTCATTACGCCGGCATTAGCAGTAGCGCTAGTAAGGCCGACAAATACAAATAGTGAAGGTGCGACAGCATTTTTTTAAGCCCAAAGGCTAGTTCAGTCACTTTCGGATGAATAAGAGTTCTCTTTCTCTTTCTCGATCAAAAGAACCTTAATGGAATGGCCAAGCTAAGAAGAATCAAATCATCGCCCGAAAGAAAGGGACTTAATTAAGGCTTTCTTTCCTAGACGGTGAGAATCCGCAAGTAGGAATAAGAGCATTGGGGAAGGGCCTATCCGCAGTTGTTGACTCTGAACGAATGGTTTTATGTGAAGAAGAGGTGGTAACTATTATAAAGAATCAGATCCTGTTACAGTTAGGAAAACAAGTGCCATCCGAGATCTTCTTCGTCTTCTGCTGGAACTGTTTTCTCTAAAGGTAGTGAAGTGAGCTGAGGAGAGGAAACATCCTGTTCACCAATCCGATCTTGTTTCAGAAGTTGGTAGAGAGTAGAGAATAGAATAGGCTGTGATGCCAGAAGAATGGGAGAGAGATTTTCACTCTTGAGAGATCCTTTGAATACGACCAGGTTGATGCGATGTATTCAACCAGTTGACTGAAAACTTGATTATTGTTATATCGACCTGTCCAGCACGGATTGAAATAGAAGCCGGTTCGACAAGAAGCTTTTGAAAACGCAGTGCACCCAGGTAAATAAGGAACGAGATGAATACATAGGTTAAACGAGCATCCCACACCCAAAAACTACTACAGCATAAATATGGGCTGGTAGTATGAAATGTTCCTAACTGCATAAAAGCTTATGTCTTTATATAGGAAGAACCTCCCAATAGCTCTCCTAGCCCCTACATGCAACCTCTGTGAAAATACTGATTTCATCGAGGGTTGTACTACTGTTTTCTTCAAATGAGGGAAAAAAGAGACAAAACTTCTTTTTCTCGAAGCGCCTGATGTAGAGGGACCGCTCCGCAAAGATTCCCCCAACACCACTGTCATAAAAACCCTCCGTACGACAGCCCTGCCCTGTCTAGGCTAGGCTCCTCTGTTACATCAACTAGATCCACCCGATAAAAAATTCCTTTTTTTTCTTAGGCCTCAAATAAAGCAACGCTCTTTTCCCAATTTCTTTCTCTTTTCTTGCCTTCTTCATTAGTGAATGGGATCTTCGAGAAAGCTCTTTGGCCAATTTTGTAGAATTCAGACATATGTCGATATTATTTCCAGCCAAAGATGCCAAGTGGAATTTCAATCTCATTTTTTCATTTTCTCGCTCGAGTACTTGTTGCCGCAAAGCTTGCATTAGACATTTGATCTATATAATTTGGTGGCAAACTGCCGACAGGGGTCTCTTGGGTTTCTACTCAGTTGATTTGGCTGTGTTATTAGTTGTTGTCTTGAATTGGTTGGGAGACACAAAGAGGATGTTCCAAAAAAAAAGAGATGTGACAAACATGCAGAGCCTTGATTCTGCCAGCCGTGGGTGTGGAAGAGGTTTCCTTTAGGTACATGCCAACTGTTTGACAAAAGGCGCTTTCAAGATCAGTGAATTGGTGCTCCAGTATGGAATTTGGTCAAACCAGTGGTGAAAGGGTTTTTGAAAAAGTGTAATTGAGTTCAGCTAGATTGGGACTAAAAGAGTTGTTAGCTAAGCCTTCGATCTTATTTGCTTCTCCTTCTCTGTATAGGATCGATAAGTCATATCCATTTTCCTATTCTATCTTTTCATCTCGGCTGGTTCTCTAAAAAGATTTCCAAGGGTCCTTAGCATTCATAGTTCTTATCTAATCCACTAGAGAGAGAGAGATTAGATTAGTTGAATAAGCATAAGAATAAGAGTCAGGGGTCCCGGGAGAGCGTGGTTTAGCCATAGACGCAGGATTAGAATACCGCTATTTGTGGAGTCCTCTTTCCCAGCTTTCAGTCTTGTTCCCATTCACGGTACACTTTCGATATCGGCTTTATTCTATGATTGCAGCTTACTATTTTAATGAGTTATTAAACATTCTCTCGACAGGTTTGAGAGCGCAATGAGAGACCAAAGGTTTGGAACCCTGAGCCTTAGGCGTGCTCGGAGTGCTAAGGAAGTAGAGAACTTCGTCTTTGGTGTCTAACAGTATTTCAGAGTGGCTCATATACCAGAAGTGGATAAAGTGATCATTACTTCCATCTATCTTGTAGGTGATGTTAAACTATGGTGGAGAAGTAGAGTTGAGGATTCTTCAGGCTATAGATGAAACAAGAGCTGATAAATCCATTTTTACCGTGTAATGTCCAATGGCTAGCAAGAGACTGATTAAGGGCTTTGAGGCAAACGGGTTCAGTTATAGAGTATGTGAAGAGCTTCGAATCTCTGATGCTCGAAGTGGGTAGTATAAGTAAAAAAGAGAAGCTTTACAACTTTATGGTTGGATTGCTGTTGTGGGTTCAGAATGAACTTAGGAGGGAGAAAGTGAAGGACCTCGCTTCAACTATCACGGTAGTATAGAGTTTAATGGACTTCAAAAGAAGTTCAGATGGGGCAGACAAGAACAAAAACTCTAAAGGCAAGAAGAAATTATCAACTACACTTGACCTGGAAACATGAGTTTTTCCTAAATCTGAAGCAGCAACCTTATGCAAACTGAGATCTTTTTCCAAAGGTAAGGTGGTTGGTTCGGGAAAGGATTTCGATGAATCTTAAGCAGCAGATACCACAGGAGAATCGACAGAGAGCCTATCCTTTCTTACGAGTTGTACATACTCATACTATTGGTTGGTTTTAGAAGGAATTCTTGCTGCTGGGTGTTTTGAACCACTTTGATTCTTTTTTGCCTCGATTTCTTAACATACATGAAAGAAATTGTGGCTTACTTGTAACTCCCTTATAGATAGACAGCAGCAATTCTGCCATTGAGACACTGCTTACCGTTCCTTCTTGTTCTTCTCTATTCTTTGATAAGGGCCTCTTTGATCCGCTGGTAACGAGCAACTTTCAGCGAAAGAGTCCCGAAAGTAAGTCCTTACTCCTTCAAACGGGTAGTAGTTTAGCTATGTAGTCAATAAGAGTTTATATTCAATCAAAAGTCTTCGTATCTTAGAAAACCAACTTCTTTTCAACTGTCTTCACTTTGACTTGCCATGTCCTTATATTAATATAATTGTCCTCCTCTTGGAGAAGTGGTGCATCTGAAGCAGCAGCCTTATTGTCCGATGTCCTATTGTTCTTTTCCAAGGATTGCTTCGAAGGAGGGAGCCAGCTACTTTATAGTATAGTAGTATCCTTCCCTCGATTCATACACAAGGTCACCAGACTCAAATTCCAATAAGGGTAGTCTTGTAGGAAGGAGGGACTTACTACTTGCTCTGAACGATCCGGACTAATGTCATCTGATGAAACTCATCCGGATTCTTCAAAAAATCATTCGAATGTCAGATTCGGCGGCCTTCTATTCCGAATTGCTATATTACGTCCATCCGGCCCAGTCGAAGATTTTGAAATACGACTGTTATTTGGAACCTGGGTGTTTGTATAGTTCCAGTGAACATAGTCAGAGTTGTTTGATTATCTTCGTCCAACAACTAGGCCCATTCCTTCAACATGGTCTTCCATTGTAGAAACTTGGGAAACTCTGAATGAGAACTCGGAGTATCATCCTTAGTGGACAAAGTCTGGTGCCAATTCCGTCAAAGTCTTCTTTTTTTTTTTCCTCTGATATTTTTTCTTTTAGGCTTTTTTAGTGGAATATAGGCGAAGTCTAATAATGATAGGTTAGGGGTCCCATCTATATCCAGATTCTTGAATAGAGCACTTTTTCCGTTTGGCCTCACCTTAATGACTACTATTAGTCTAAAGTGCCACTTTGTTCCCCCTTCTCTTTCTTCCTTGTTAATAATAATCTCTATGGTACTTATTTCTGCACATTGCCCTTCCCTCGAAAAGAATATTCCCGCTATTCCTTCCCTACTTATTGTTCCACGAGGGTTTTCATCATTTTTTCTTTTTTCAATCATTAGGTAATCGACACCTTATGATCTATGGAATACCAAAAATTCTGTGTACTTCTGTATCTCATTTTCTATCTCATCTTTGGTATCATGATCCCCCATACATTCATTATAGTCTCAGTTTTTGAAGTTTGGCATCAAGTTTAATGGGGCATATATTTGTGAGGCCCTCATTTTCATACACCCCTATAAGGTTGTGATTATCCTTGCTTCATCGAGCTCATCTTACTCGAGAATTTTAACCTATATCACCTTGCTCTAAAAGGTCCGTGATCCCTTGTTGAGTAGGGTATTTTATTGGCAATCATTACAATAGGAACATTTGTCTTTTTTTAAAGACTCTCGCATACTTTGAGTCAAGATGACATTCCTGATGAAGGAATGGAGTAAGGGCAGTCCCTTTCCATCCCCATCCCCCCTCGGGGGACTTAGGGGGTAAGGGATCGCTTTTTGTTGTTTTGGCTTGCGAAGAAGTGAAAAAAGGCCCCGAAGATTTAGCCTTACCACTCGCGATATTCCCTCCCTTAGAAGTGCGCACACCCCATTACCAGAACTCAGTTTAAGGTTATAACAGAATTCCAAAAGATCAACCCAATTGTGTTGATTGGCCGCAATCAAATGTCTCAAATATTCTTTTAAGAGACCATTCACATGTTCTGTCTGCCCATCGGTTTGAGGATGAGTTTAGTTCCTATTAACTCAAACCAAGTCGTCCTATAAACCGAGCATCCCGATCACTCACCACATCAGCCGGTATTCCCAAGTACTTTACAACATTCTTGAAGAATAGATCTGCGGCCACCTCGGTAGTACATGCATGTGGGGCGAGGGAAAAAGAAGCATACTTGGAAAAGCAGTCGACCACCACCTTAATCGACCAAAAATCCTTCACCTTTGGTAATCCAGTGATGAAGTCCATAGATAAACTGACCCATGGCTTCTCTGGAATAGGTAACAATTTCAATAAGCCGGGAGTCTTCTGCCGCTCCACTTTGTCTTGCTGACAAAGAAGACAGGGTTTTACAAAGTGTGAAAAAGCATCCTACATGTTAGGACAATAAAACTTCAGGAAAGGAGAGCCAGGGTTCGTTGCTGACCCGGACGACCCGCCTATGGAGTCTCATGATTCTCGCTCAGATGTTTACTACGAAAAAACTAACAATTGTTGGAGATATAAGATCGTTGGTCCTTAGCATAGAGGACTCCGTCCTCTACCCAAAATCGCTGAGTGACTCCCTCTCTCACTTATAGAAGACGGGAAGTCACCACATCTTTCTCAGTTTCAGCCCTAATCTATTGGAAGATATCGCCTTCAACCGGCGAACACTGGAAGAAAAAGCTGCTGCGAGTATCGACCACTACATTGATCTTGCCCCGTTTATATTTCAAAGTACAATCAAACTCTGCCGAAAGCTCTTGCCATCGGGCTTGTTTTGGCCTAAGTTTTTTTTTAGTATCAAAGTAGCTCATTGCAACATTATCTGTCTGGATTTCAAACTTCCCACCCAATAGATAATGTCTCCAAAGCCGCAAGCAATGTACTACAACAGTCATCTCCTTTTCGTGAACAGTAAAATGTTGTTCCGTCTCATTAAGTTTCTAGCTTTCGGAGGCCACCGGATGACCTTCTTTGCACTAAAATAGCCAAAGGAGTCCGATCGAAGGCATCCCTTTCTACCTTGAACAGTTTATCAAATTCAGACAATTTGAGCACTGGTTCGTTCGATATTGCTCTCTTCATCTTGTCAAACGTCATTTGACAATCAGGAGACCTATGACTTTCTTAGAATAACATTCCATAAAAGTCCTAAAAGAGTTTGCCAAACCCAAGAAAGATCTCAATTCAGTGATCTTAGTGGGCGTAGGCCACTCAAGAATAGCCTTGACTTTTCTTTCTGTCAACTCCAAATATGATGTCCCAAAAAATGCATCTCTATCTGAGCGAAGATTTTTCCTGCTTCAAATACAATTCATGCTCACAGAGCTTAGCGCTGAGCTACCATTCCTTTGATCTAATTCCCCTATGCGCCACTCCTCTTTGCTTACTTTCATCTTCACTAAGTACGAGTTCCTAGGCATCTACCATTTTCTTGCTTCCATCCGCCTATTTGATCTTTTGAACAGGCCTTGTTACTACAGAGAAATTTTTGTATACAGGAATTGCGATATGGCTTAGCTTCTTAGCTCTAAAAGAAGGAATAGCGGTCTGGTTCTAGTTTAGCTCATGAACTCCTAAACGGGAAGATTCCTAGCTACATAGTTTCTCCTATCTGTTCTTTCGACCAATTCTAGAAAAAGGGTGGGCCTATTTCCAATTCTTTTTGCCTGAGAGCTTGTTTGTGCAGGCTCATGTCCGTAGTTCCGTACTTTCATCTCATTCCCTTCCTCTATATGCTCTTCTCTTTCATTTCTCTCTCTCTCTAACCTGTACAATATCATTTCATAAAACCCGAAGTAGAATAACCATCTCCTTCTCTCTCTGTGAATTCTCTTTTCCAAGAACACCCCAAAAAAAGCCCTAGCTTTCTTGATCACATCACAAACAATGGAGAAACCCACTTGTCTTTGCTCTCAATCCCGATAACCCTCTTATTCTTTCTCTTCTTCTTATGTTTATCATGTATTTTTTTCTTGAAACCCTTTAACTGGTTTTGATCAATCTTTCTTCTGTTTACAGGTTCGAGTTATTTGGGTTTTATGTTCAACGCCATAGATTTACCATCAGAGGACTACATCATCGTCGGAGGCGACACCGCCTGCTGCCCATTGGCAGCAAGGCTATCTGAGTATTCTTGGGTTCTGGTGCTTGAAAGGGGCGGTGTTCCATACGGAAAGCCTAATCTGATGACCCAAGAATGCTTCTGCACCACTCTCAAGGAGGTTGACGCTTTCGACTCCCTGGCGCAAGCCTTCACCTCTGAAGACGGCGTCCCCAATGCCCGAGGCTAGGTTCTTGGCGGCAGTAGTGCTATCAATGCCGGGTTCTATAGTCGAGTCAATCAAGAATTCTACAGAAGGTCAGGGGTGAATTGGGACCTCTGAGTGGTGAACCAGTCATATGAGTGGATTGAGAGGGCTATCGTCATTAGGTCGGAGCTCAAGAATTAGCAATCGACAGTCAGAGATGGGCTATTGGAAGCTGATGTTGATCCCTATAATGGGTTTACTTTGGATCATTCAGTGGGTACCAAGATTGGTGGTTCGACATTCTACAGTTCTGGTCGTAGACACAGTGCTGCTGATCTCCTCAACTATGTGAAAGCTTCGAATATTCGAGTGGCTGTCTATGCAAGTGTTGAAAGAATATTTTTAGCCTCTTCTTTACCTTATTCTGGATCAAAGCAATAGGCAATTGGGGTTGTTTTTCGTGACCGGCCATGCAATGGTGCGTGAAAAAGGAGAGGTGATGCTCTGTGTTGGGGCTCTTGGAAGCCCACAGCTTCTGCTTCTGAGTGGCATTGGACCGAGGTCATACCTCTCATCGTGGGGAATTCCTGTGGCTCATCACTTGCCTTATGTCGGACAGTTCCTCTATGATAACCCCCGAAATGGCATCTCAATTGTGCCCCCAATGCCATTGGAGCACTCTCTGATACAAGTCGTGGGCATAACCAATTCAGGGGCATGGGCTTACCTTGAAGAAACTTCCAATGTCATACCTTTTGTCTCCCCAACTCGCTCTGTTTTCATTCAGAACCCAGCTTCACCACTATATGTCACTGTGGCCACCCTGATGGAGAAGATCACTGGGCCACTCTCCACAGGTTCACTCCGGTTGGCGTCTACGGATGTCAGGGTTAACCCAATTGCCCGATTCAACTACTTTAGTAATCCGGGTGATGTGGAGCGGTGTGAATGGCACCCGTAAGATCGGTGATGTACTAAGGAGCCGTTCCATGGAGGATTTCAAATTCAGGGAATGGTTTGGGGGCCGAGATTTCAGATACGTGGGGCCTGCATTGCCCGTTGATCAATCAAATGATCGGCTGATGGGAGAGTTTAGCCGTCGCACAATTAGTACTATATGGGGAACTATCATGGTGGATTCCTTGTGGGCAAGGTAGTTGATCGTAATTTCAGGGTTATTGGGATTGATGCTCTCCGAGTTGTTGATGGTTTGATATTCATTGTATCACCAGGGACCAATCCACAGGCTACTCTTTTGATGCTTGGACGGTCAGTGTCTTTGTTGTTATCTGAATGCTTGAGTGTTTTTGTTGCTTTGTTTTGGTAGGTATGTTGGTATGAAGATACTCAAAGAGAGAATGAGATACATTTGACAACTTACCCTCTGACCCTGTTGTGCCAAAAGGTACTATAAGCTTACTTTGCTGCTAATCTGCTAGCCATCTACCAGTATTTCCTCTTCTGCTATTGTTTTTGGGTTTTCTCTGTGATGTGTACTTTCTGTTTTTGAAGATAGAGAGAAGACTAGTTTAGGAGTCTAATTTTGTTTATTCATTCATTCAAAGAATAAGAGTGTATGATAAGAAAGTGCTCTTCCTTTAGGGATAAATTCAAGTAGCATTTTACAAACTACTTTGATTGATTAAGATGAAAACTTCACGCAGGTTGTGTATGTCACGTATATTTGTTAGTCTATGATTTATGAGTTTGACTGGGCCTCCACATCTTTGTCTCTGTGTGGTTTCTAAGCTAGGAGCGCTTGGAATTTCAGCCCTACTCATAGACTAGGTAGCTCTCATTCTCTTCTCTCATGAGAGATAGGCGCTATACGGCCATTTCTCTTTAAACAAATGACTGTCCCATTCCATTGCTAGAAAATACAAAGTAGGATTCAGCCGCGTGGTGAATGAAACAACATTCATTGAATGAGTTAACGCTAAACCTCCTGCTCTTTAAGAGAGTAAGGGTTGTCTGCATTACTGGATTAACTAGAATGAATAGTAGTAGAAATTAGGGGGCCACATAGACTATTCAGAGGAGATAGGCTAATCAATGATCTACCGATGTAGCTAGTGTTACTGAAGCTACTGGTAGATATGTGCTATTGGCTTAACTAGCTCTAAACCCTCCCACCCGATAAAGGAATGCCATTTCAAGTGCTTCACGAGATCATCAAAAGACTCCGTCAAAAAATAAAAGACCTCTTTCTATACGTGCTCCTTGATTCGTGAGCCCTCTCTTGTTGCATTCAATAAGCCAACTCTTTTTCTGGGGACATCCTTGCCAATGAGGACTTTAATTGGTTTTAGACCGAACTGAGTCTAGTTGGGAAGTAGGTGTCCCTTCTTAGACTGACATCAGTCTAGATCAATACCTTCCCATAATGGATGTGAAGTGTCCTTAGCAAATCTAAGTCGGTGTGGCCACAATCTTATATATATATATGCCTCTTGTTGACCTATCGAATGGATCAAGTCCATTTTCAAGGTCTGACTTTCAAAGATGAGAGCAAGAAAGCGTGCCCTTCCTTTTGTTGGCTACCTTTTTCCTTCATCCTGAATGAACTTGGCCAGCTCAAGATTCATCTAATTATCTGTAGGCATAGCTTTCTAGGAACTAGCCCTTGTTCAAGGGGCAAGGTTGAGATCTCTATGGAATAGCGCTCAATTAGCCTGTCTAATCTTTCCTTTCTTAAGTGGACTTGGTTCACTAAACTCTTTTGATCTTTCTTCGCCTCCTTTTTAGACTTCCATTTTTCTTTCTTTACACCTTTTTCAATGTCTACCAAGACAGAGAAAGATGAACCAAGACATCCGCTTTCTTCTTATTCTTATACATCCTTCCATAGAAAAATGATGGTTTGATCCGAGTCTATCCTGACCTAGTGAGGGATATCGGGGTTAATAGTCAATCATGAGGACGTTTGTCCCCAGCATAAGCCATTTGAAGGCTATCCGAAGCCTGCTTAAGATAAAGGGCCTTGAAGAAAAGTCCAGATTGACTCACTAGCTTACGAACGTTCTTTGCGAACAAGTAGTCCCCAATGCAATGTGACTTGTTAAGACCTTCAACGATGATGAGTCGAATCTTGTTTATAAATCCACCTCCTTTAGCTGTAAGACGTTGTCGGTACATCGTCCACCCTATCTTTCTCTTTTGATTTTGATTTAAGCAATTTGACCTGACCCTAGTTTTGACCCACCCTCTTACCCCTATTAAGTTAGACTTGCTACACCTATAATCTATGATATGAGAAGAGTGATTCCTATCATCAGTGATGTCACTATCATTGCTAAGGCTCTGGCCCTTCCTTCTGTTCTTCTTTCTTCCATTCCGGAGACCCCTCTTTCCTCGAATCGTTTTGCAATGCTTGTATGAATACTCTCGTCCATGCACATGCACACAAATTCTGAATTTTTTGCTTCAAAAACTCTATCAAATTCCTTGATTAACTTGATTTTACTTGGATTTAAGATAACGGTTGGATCCACCTCTAAAATGAATTGAGGTGTTAATTCCTAAAAGGAAAGAAGCCCTAAAAGTAAGGAAAGACTAAACATTAATTTGACTGAACTTCTATAGTTTGAATTCATGAGATCAATAGTCCAATAGCGCAGCATATCAGCCAGCCCCTGGTCTGGTGTTTGCCGAAAGCCCTTTGATGTCCTTCTTGCTCCCTGGTTAGATAGAACGACAAGTATACTTCCAGGTTTCCAACACGTGGACATCTTTGAGCAAAGTAGAGATCTCCTGAATTCCAAAGTTGTGGTACTCTCCTATATTGTCTCAAGAATTGGATTGCAATAAAATAATCTCTTTTGAAACTCTTGTTCCATTTATTTTGATTCCATTTTAAGCGAACTCTTCTTGCCATTCTGATCATCTCCCAGTTTCTCTTTCTTTCTTCCAAAACTTCGTTCCATTCTTTTTTCTTATTATTAATAATATATTATTGAATAAGGGCCATTTTCGAGGCTTTCCTACGAACAGAATCATTTGACGATACCAAATATGTATTTCCTTATCAGATAGGGCCCCCAATGGAAGCGGGGCTTTTTTCTTTTCAAATCAGTTTAGGGGGGAAGGTGGAGAGGCTTGGAAACTGGATGTCTAGGGGATCTCCCTAGCCCTAGAGATGGAGTGCCGATGAACTAAACTTGGGAGTAGTGGAAGTATGTTCAGTCCAAATAAGAGAAGTGAGTCACGAAGGATGAGTCTTCCCTTCCTTCTCATTTTTTTCTAGTTGCTAACTGAGATGCGTAAGACATGAAAGAGTAGAATATGCGACGGAGATTAGGATGAGTTTGCTGAATCAAACTGGGTATAAATTCTCATAGGTGAATCCAATCAAAGCTATTTTCAGACAACACAAAGAAAAACAAAAGACTCAAGTGGTTAGTCAGAGCAAAGAATATACTAATCTACGGGAAATTGGAAAGGTCAAAGTCAGCTCTTCCTTAGAAATAGGAAGATGAGATGAGGAGGGCGTAGGTTGATTTCTATTCATAATAGGTCCTTTTTTGCATCAAAATCCATCGGGGAATCGACCGATCTTCCTTATATATGCAACTTTTCCACTTAGTCTGTCGTTTCCCAATCCTCCTCTTCCCCACAAAAAGCCAATTGGAGTGTGTCCACTCTTATCTTCCCTTGGACAGCTTCTTCCTCTCCCCTTACCAAAACTTTCCTATTTAGTTCCTTTTCTTTCCATCTTTTCCTTTGGTTTTGCCTTAGAATAATTGGTATATGAATACCACCCATCCTTTCTCCTTCCAATTGACTTGGCACCTTTGCCTTCACTGTCAATTGTAAGGGCCACGTAGCATAGTCCTTCATCTCTGGGTTCTTGGCTCTCCACACATTGAGGAAGCTTGCCCCTTTTCTCCTACTTTCGTAAAATATTTGTTTCTGCCACGTTGGGTTTTCCCCATCATCAGGCTCTACTCTAACCTTGCCTCTACTTTTTTATCTTGATACTTCCTAGTAAAAAGGTAAAACTTACTCTTCTCCTTTATTCCTTCTTCTTTCTTGTTTGGCTTTTTTAGAGGTATGCTGGCAAAATCTATTAATGAGAAAGTTGGTATTTCTTCACTATTCGCCTGCTTGAACTCATAGCTTTCCCCGTCCTTTCTTACATCGATTCGTACCACTGGATTGTATTTCATTCCTCCTCTTTTATAATGTTTACATTCCTTAGATCCACACATTGTCCGTTCTTTGTGAAAAAGAGACCTTCATTTCTCTTGTCTTCCCTTTCCCAATTTTGCTTGGTTTTCACTAGCCAGTCCCTCTTGTTCAAATCCCTATGATGCGAGATATACTTGCTCTGACGACTTAGCTCTTTCCCCTTTCATTCCTTCTTAATTTCTTTTGGTATTATTAACCCTTCATTATTATTATAGTCATGGTTTACCCATCTTGGGGTGACCTCCATCCTAGCATAAGGACTTTGGCAGATTCTCCTCATCATGCATCCCTAGAGAGTGGCCACAATCCTTGCTTCACTTAAGTTCGGTATATTTGATGAGAAAAAGAGTCTAAAGAACCTTGCTGTAAAAGGCCCATGATTCTCTGTCGAATAGGGCAGTTTGCTCATAATCATTATGGGTACGTTCTTTTTCTTCTTTCAAACCCTGGAGGACTTTTTTTCTAGTCTACATTCTTGTCTATCTAGTTATTTTCACATCGTATTTGCAAAGGGATTTCCCTCCTGCCTTCTACCTATGATGCTGCTTTGTGGGTCTGGTTTGTGGAACTCATTGAAGAGCCAAATATCGTAGTGGTTGTGGGCCCCCGTAAAATTTTTTATTCTTGAACTCGCGAAATATATTTTTAGTACTTTTGATAGGAAGTGAAAAATGAGTGTCTTCAGCGTGCTTTGTTCCCCATAAAGGAATAACAACTTTGTCTTGATGGGCCTCTCAAAACTCAGTTGGCAGGCAACCCAATCTATGTGTATGTACTTCTCATTATAGTCCTCCAAAAATCAATAGCATTTCATCAGAATACATCCTGTCTTTTCACCTTAGTAGTCCTATTCATAGTAAGTACTATAGCTCGAATCATGGCTACTAATAAAATCAGACTAGAAACCAAAAACCAGACGAAATAGTAGGTATAAAGTAAATTGCCCAATGTTTCCAAATTAGTCCAACTTCATACCTTTCCGGCATAAACCGTATATCTCAGAGAGGTCGTATTTCTTTGGGTTGGTAGTAATGGAATGGTTTCATTATCTAAAATGAAGAATATTTCCCACCAAAGGATCAGTCCATTAATACCATTCACTGGTAAATAGCGCATACTTCTTCATGAATCTCCGCTATTTGAATATGGAACATCATAACAACGAATAAGAATGAAATGGCTATAGCTCTTATATGAACTACTGGGAAGATCATAGCGGAGAATTCGAGACCTAACAAAAGAAGTAAACCTGAAGTGTTGGGAAAGACAGGGATGGGAAACAAAATGGAATGTACCGGATTTTTAACATGTCCAACCATCAACCAGAGACCAAAGCAGGGCTCGACAAAACAGAAAGTATCATGGTATGTCGTCATTCCCTGAAATGGAACCTTCATGCTGGAGAAAGGACTAGCATGAAAGCGACTAAACCTCGACATAGAGGAGGCGTCGAAGATCATCGCAGTCCGGGCCAACTGGGACAATAGACTGACCCTGGAGGCACACATAGTCTTCAAGGAGTAAACTACAAAATTCATTCATTCTGAAATAGCCAAAAACATAAGCAGACTGAGAAGCTCTTCAAGGGGGCCAGTTTGATTGGCAGGTATGACTTGGATACGTAGAAAAAAAACTAACTTTCTCAAGCTATATGATTGCATGAATAGTACGTAGCTCTATTACTTGTTGGTCAAAACACCCTCATCCTTGCAGAGTATGAGCTTTATCAAACTGATGTGTATTTCTGCAGCCGGATGTTGAGCTTGCTAGCTCTTTGCCAACCCTTTTTGAAGTTTCCCAAGCTTCATGGTGAATGGCTCATTTGAAAGGCAGTGGTAAAGGCCTTTCTTCCATCTTTAGGCACGTAGACCGCGCATTTGTCCCCCCCATCACCTCTTGGTGGCACCACGGTTCTCCTCATCCTCAATGAGGTACCTTAATGAGATGAGGTACCTCATTGAGCAAGCGAAGCGTGTACTGGAAAGTTCTCAATCCATTTTGTAAGTCCACAAGACCTTTTCTTGTGTTTATAGAAGCAGTTGTCCCTGGAATCCACTTCATATTTAGATCACGATCTATAGACGTTCAACTGATCCCTTTGAACTCATTCGCTTGAATCTGCCACTTGAGTCTGTACCCATAGGTATGAGAGCAACCATTCCCGACGCTAGGCCGAGAGATCGGTGGACCATTAAAAGACTAGCCATGCAGTTCGTAATCTGATGTGTCTTTCTGCAGCCGGATATTGAGCTTGCTAGCTCCTTGCCAGCCCTTTTTGAAGTTTCCCAAGCTCCATGGTGAATGGCTCATTCGGAAGGAAGTGGTAAAGGTATTTCTTCCATCTTTAGGCACATAGACCGTGCATTTGTCCCGCTTATCACCTCTGGGTGACACCACGATTCCCCTCATCCTCAATGAGATGAGGTACCTCATTGAGCAGGCGAAGCATGTACTGGCAAGTTCTCAATCCATTTTGTAAGTCCACAAGACCTTTTCTTGTGTTTATAGAAGTAGTTGTCCCTGGAATCCACTTCATATTCAAATCATATAGACGTTCAACTGATCCCTCTGAACTCATTCATTTGAATTTGCCGCTTGAGTCTGTACCCATAGGTACGAGAGCAACCACTCCCGATGCTAGGCCGAGAGATCGGTGGACCATTAAGAGACTAGCCATGCAGTTCGTAATATGTGGGGATAGAAAGGTCAACCAA
This sequence comes from Datisca glomerata, assembly GCA_003255025.1. NCBI lineage: Eukaryota > Viridiplantae > Streptophyta > Magnoliopsida > Cucurbitales > Datiscaceae > Datisca > Datisca glomerata. The sequence continues at coordinate 554,204 of QANY01009342.1, forward strand.
CAACAGAATGTTGAAATGTCTAGATGAAAGGGAGGCCAAAGAGATGATCATCCAAGTGCATGAAAGAGTCTGAGGTCCACACATGAATGGGCACAGGCTTGCAAAAAAAAAGACTTCACCTAGGATATTACTCTTGTACGATAGAGGGGGAAGCTTGTCTTGCTTTTTTCAGAGATGCCACAAAAGTGCATGGGAATTTGATCCATGCGCTACCGACGGAGCTTCATAACCAAACCACACCATGGCCCTTTGCTGTATATTGCCTAGATCTCATTGGAAGGTTAACCCGAAGGCATCCAATTGGACATGAATACATCTTGGTGTATATTGATTTTTTTACAAAGTGGGATAAAAACCTCCTAGACCACGATCATAGGGGCACACATCATAATCTTTCTTCCAGTGTTGTCCAAGCTATAACGCACACCTTCCCTAAAGCTATAAGAGGGGTTTAGTCAAGTAAAGAAGAAGGCCATAGAAAGACAGAAGAGGAAGAGGCATATTTAGACAAGCAACGTCAGCTACGAGTTCGCACCCCAACCAACCGCTTCCTTTGCTAACCTTGCCTGACCTAAACTAAGGCACTCAGAAGGTCACATCTGTCTGGCTGCTAAAGGAAGAGCTGTAAGACAAGAACTACTAGCTACCGCTTGTCTGTTCTGAATATGCCATTGGTTTGTCTTCCTTTTTTGTTATTGTTCTTATAGAGATTTTTTTCAATGATCGAGATTTCTCATAAGAGAAGATTTTTATGGTTTTCTTGGTTTTGAATAGTATATGAGCGGAGCGAGAGCGACTAGAGTTTACTTCAGGAATAGAGGTTTTTGATGTATTTGCGCAAGTTTTTGCTTTTTTAATCGAGATGGGGTCGGTGTTCAGTGTACAGCTCCATGGGTACAAGATCGAAAAAAGAATGCATTGCATTCCAAGTGAGATGCTGAAGATAAAAGGAACGAGGGGAAGAATCGACGAGGAATCCATAACTGAAAATCGTGAATAAAAAAGCTTGACGAGAATTCTCAACCCTAGATGTTAGAAGGTGCAAAATCAATTGGTGCTGGAGCTGCTACAATTGCTTCAGCGGGAGCTACTGTCGGTATTGGAAAAGTGTTCAGTTCTTTGATCCATTCCGTGGCGCGAAATCCATCATTGGCTAAACAATCATTTGGTTATGCCATTTTGGGCTTTGCTTTAACCGAAGCTATTGCATTGTTTGCCCCAATTATGGCCTTTTTTATCTCATTCGTATTCTGATCTGGTTGAAGTTTCATAAAGCAAGCACTTCTTTCACATAAGAAAGTGGAGGGGTACGATCTAACTAAAACGATTCCACATGAAAGAGGACCTTGCCTTCTTGAGTAATGGAAAGCAGGCTAGTCCCCGAAAATGCCTCTTCCTTTGTCATTGGGGCTTACAATTAACCTTGTGACTCATTCCTTTGGTCGAGCGTTCTTCGGACGTCGATCAATCTCTCACAGGATGCTCCGTCATTGTCTGATTTTTGGTTGTCTGATCACACTCAAAATTATGTATCTACTTATCGTTTTTTTGCCCCTGCTTGGTAGTTCCATTGCAGGTTTTTTCAGACATTTTCTAGGATCAGAAGGAACCGCTATAATCACCACTATGTGCGTTTCATTCTCTTCGATCTTCTCTTTTCTTGCTTTTTATGAAGTCGCACTGGGAGCTAGTGCTTGCTATCTAAGAATTGCTCCATGGATCTCATCGGAAATGTTTGATGCTTCTTGGGGCTTCTTTGGCGACCATGAAGTCACCGGATGAATTGCCGAGTAGATAGATAAGATCCGGACGTGGCTATTGCTCCACGGCGATATGGATTCGATCCGCTCCTACCCACCCCAGGGCACCATAGCATGTCAAGAATAAGGGGGGACATAGTAGACGTAACCACTCCCTTGGTTAGGGGCTGTGTCGCCCTAGTCAGGGAAGGCTAAGACAGTGCCTCGCATATGGGTAGCAAGAGGGCGTTTATGCCCCGACGGGGGGGCCTTATGGGGAAGGGCCTAGCTTAATAGGGACAGCACACCCCCACACTTCAAACGCACCTTTGTATCGACTAAATCACTCTAAGAGTCTAGTTGGTGGAACCGGTGAACCACGCGAGCTGGTTAGATGCGTGGGGCAGAGGGCTCGTAGTACCCCCTTTTCTTGATCCATCCTTTTCTTCGCTTCGGTAGTGAATCACCTACTAAAAAAAGAGGCAGGCATGCACGCCCTATTTGAGACTACTAAGGCAGGCAGTGGACTCTTTCATTAGGGAAAGGAAGAAGGGGCTTAAGCACGATAGATGCTGTACACTTGAGTGGCAAAGGAAAGCAAGATCGTACATACGGTTCTCGTGAAAGATCAAGTTGGTGAGCCGTGTGATGGGAAACCTTCCTGCACGGTTCGAAGAGCACTGAATTAGAATGAGAGTTTCACCACCACATCATTGCATGCAAGAGGAGCTCGCTCGATTCACAAATAGGTCCGACTCGTAATTCACTTCTGACTCCGTGTTCGATAGCCCACCCGTAGTGATGTTAATTGTGGTTACATCCATATGTAGCTGGGTCCATCTTTATTCCATTTCATATATGTCCGAGGATCCGCATAGCCCTTGATTTATGTGTTATTTATCCATTTTTACTTTTTTTATGCCAATGTTGGTGACTGGAGATAACTCTATTCAATTATTCCTGGGATGGGAGGGAATTGGCCTTGTTTCATATTTGTTAATTCATTTCTGGTTTACACGACTTCAGGCAGATAAAGCAGCTATAAAAACTATGCCTGTCAATCGAGTAGGTGATTTTGGATTAGCTATTGGGATTTCGGGTCGTTTTACTCTCTTTCAAACAGTAGACTTTTCAACCATTTTTGCTCGTGCTAGTGCCCCCAGAAATTCTTTAATTTCTTGGAATATGAGATTGAATGCCATAACTCTTATTTGTATTTTACTTCTTATTGGTGCTGTTGGGAAATCTGCACAGATAGGATCGCATACTTGGTCACCCGATGCTATGGAGGGTCCTATTCCAGTATCCGCTTTGATTCATGCAGCTACTATGGTAACAACTGGCATTTTCATGATAGCAAGGTGCTCCCCTTTATTTGAATACCCACCTACGGCTTTGATTGTTATTACTTCTGCAGGAGCTACGACGTCATTCCTTACAGTAACCACTGGAATATTACAGAATGATCTAAAGAGGGTCATAACTTATTCAACTTGCAGTCAATTAGGCTATATGAGCTTTACTTGCGGCATCTCTAACTATTCGGTTAGTGTCTTTCACTTAATGAATCACAAGTTTTTCAAAGCATTACTATTCTTGAGTGCGGGTTCGGTGATTCATGCCATGTCGGATGAGCAAGATATGCGAAATATGGGGGGCTTGCCGCCTCATTCCCTTTTACCTATGCCATGATGCTCATGGGAAGCTTATCTCTAATTGGATTCCTTTTCTAACTGGATTTTATTCCAAAGATGTGATCTTAGAGCTCACTTACACTAAGTATACCATCAGTGGGAACTTTTCTTTCTGGTTGGGAAGTGTCTCTATCCTTTTCACTTTGTATTACTCTTTTCGTTCACTTTTTCTAACATTTCTAGTACCAACTAATTCATTCGGGCGAGACATCTTACGATGTCATGATGCGCCCATTACTATGGCCATTCCTTCAATACTTCTGGCTCTCGGGAGTCTCTTTGTAGGATACTTGGCCAAAGTATGACCCGTTAGCCCATTAGTAAGTACTGTGACGAGCGGCTGTTGCTTACCCGACACGATCGTACGAGGTCACAATTCACCCAACACGATCATCCATGGTGAACAAGAATTGGCGAAATTCCCGCCAATGGTTGAGATGTTCAGTCGACTCCCTCCCCCTTTGTAGGGGTTCGGACCCCTACAAGTGAGCAAAAAAGGGAGGAGGAAAGAGGCCCTGGTGAACCGTCATAATTAGTGAACAAGTGTAAGCTTTGCTGCCCGACAGTATGGAGTACTGAAGGACGGGAATGAGCGGAATCAATGTGTTCAAATTTTTGGCCTTGCACCGACCATCTAATGGACCATGGACTAAACGGCCACTGCCTGAAAGGACTATGTCCAGGGGACCCCTGCCCCCCCCCCCCAACAAGGTACATCTTGTGCCTATGGGCCGCTATAACTATCCAAGAAGACACTCGAAACTTGAAGGATAAACAAACCCACCCGGTGGACTGCCGAGCTACAAGTCCCACGACATAGGAGCAGGATTCTCTAAAATGCCAATGTTGCGGGTGGCCAAGAGGGCCCACTTGGAGACTTGGGATCTCAGCAAGAAATGCAGGTCGACCGATAAGCGAAAGAGAATAAACTAGTTTAGTTCTGATTTTAGTAGGCTTATAATAGGGAATACTCTAACCCTGGGAACCGGGGCCTGGCCATCCTTCATTTGCTGTCGACGTTAAGGCTTTTTCCGTCGACAGCTGAATGTTTCGATCTAGTTCGATTCATGGTCGCATCTGTAAACGTTTTCCTGTGGGCCGACGCCCCCCAGTCCAGGCATTGATTGATCTGTATCACTTCAGAAGAAACGATATAAAAGTACTTACCTTCTCCTTGGTGAGTCAAAGTGGGGTTCCGTCCTTTCTTGCCTTACGACCTAGGTCTTCCGTTTATGGTTTTCCAAATTTTTTTCCCCAGTCTTCCATTTTTCAGCTTTTCATCTTGCTCGAGCTACTTGCCTAACTCTGGTTCTTTCGAAGAAGACATTTATTTTAAAAGATAAATCAACACCTTGCTTGATCCATTGAATGATCAAACCATTTTTCTTTGAATACTCAAGGGGATTGGGAGGCCCAGCGAGGCAGGGGGAAAGAGCGATTGCAAATCTCACGAATCAATTCAAGAGTAAACATATGCGGTGGCTCCTAAATGAACTTCTCTCCTACATCTGATCGCAACCAGGTACGTCTGGTCATTTTATTAATAGTAAGAGGTACCATTTCTTTTCTCTGTCTCGCTATACAGGGCTTGATGTACAGTTTCCTCTTTTTCTTGCATTTATGTTGATTTTTCTATTGTCACTTTCTGGCGATGTACTTTTGTAAGCCCTCCTTCAGATGAAGCGGCTAAAGCATGAGTCTCTACTGCTCCGAAACTGAGGATTCAGAGAGGTAAACAGGAAATGGGGTCTTACAGAGTCCTCTAGTTCCAGCCCCATTTCCTACTTAGTTCCTATGGACGTTGGAAGCGTTGACGATCTTTCTTCCTTTCCTTGTGGGCTACTTTTTAGCTGTGCTTGATTAGTCCTCGCATGACTCTTCTTCACACCGATTTCGATCCGATTCGTCGACTCTATTGGCCGGATATCAATACCTTCTACTGATCATGGAAGCTAGTGTGGCCAATACGTTAGTAAACTGATTCTTTGTCCTCGACAGATAATTGAAGGTAATCTGTATGAACTTTAGGCTTATATCTTCCAAAGACTTTTGGTAGGGAATGGGCTTTTGATCTTTGCTTTTCCAATCACCAGTTCTCTGAAAGATGATAAGTAATGTATCTCCATATACATCAATCTTCTTGATTCTCAAGTCGAGGGCGCTTATTTGAAGCACCTGTGATAGACGCAGAATATTCTGCGATATTGTTTGTGCAAAAGAACCTCAACTGGACAGCTATGAGAATATGGGCTCCGTTTGGCGAGCTTTAAGATAGCATGTAGAAAGGGGCTGCTCCAATTCCATTTTCGTTCTGATTTACTGCACCGTCAAAGAACATTTTCCAATCATAAGGAGTTTCGTCTTCTTCTTCACCTACCGCAAATAGAATAGCTTCATCCTTCACTCCACTCACCTTACTAATAAAAGAAAGCTCATAGTAAGGCACGGGATGATCCATAGGTGGTCTGCTATTGCCTGCCCCTTGCCTTACTCATTTAGGGCTTCTGGGTGACGTACACAATATCGAACTTTGAGAGTCACATCTACCACCTTGCTGTACGGCCCGTGAAGGCTGGCTTTTCAAAGAGAGAAGTGGGTCCATCCTTGCAATCATCATGGTCGTATAGTTCAACATGTAGTGGTGTAGGCAATGCGAGGCCCATGTAAGAGCACAACAGCTTTTTTCTAGAACCGTCTACCTTGTCTGTCTCATAATCAGTGAACTTCTTGCTGAGATCGTATATGGCTCTTTCTTTCCTACCCCTTTCATCTTGCTGACCAAGGACAGAACTAATGGATGCTTTCATTACTGATGGATACATCAGAAGAGGTCGACCAGGCGTTGGTGGTACCAAGATGGGAGGATTAAATAGATATTTATTCACTTTGTCAAACGCCTTTTGGAAATCCTCATTCCTTGTGTCTATCTTTTCTGAAAAAGGTGGGGTCTTATTTCTAATCAGTTTAAAGATCGGCTCACAGATGGGTGTGAGCTGGGCAATGAATCTGCTGATGTATTGTAGCATGCCCCAACCCGAATTTCTTTCTCTGTCTTTGGTACCGGCATGTCGATAATTGCTTTGGCTTTTGTCGACTTCGATTTCTCTTCTACTGACAATGAACCCGAGTAGCTTACCTGACGAGGCACCAAACCTCCTCCTGGCTTTATATGCTTTTACGGATGAAGACGAAGACTGTCCACAATCTGTCAAACACTTTCTTCAAATTCACGGTCTTCTTCAGCCCAAGACTTGTTGATCATGTCATCGACATAGACCTCCATTTGCTTGTGAATCATATCATGAAAGAGCGCAGTCATGGCTCGCTGGTACGTCACCCCGGCATTCTTTAGACTAAACGACATCACCTTGTAACAGAACGTGCCCTTCTATCTGATATGGTGATAAATGTTATTTTCTCTCTGTCTTCCTCGGCCATCTTGATCTGGTTATATCAAGAGAAAGCATCCATAAAGGACAGCATCCCATGTCCACAGGTGTTGTCCACCAAAAAATATCGATGTGAGGAAGAGGAAAATCCTCTTTTTGGCTTGCCTTAGGCGTCTTTGGACTCACGGAACCAGCTTTCAAATTGAGGGAAAACCATTCTCGAAGAAGCATGACCATCCAATTGAATCTCGTTACCCTCCCGTGTGGTTATGGGGGTGGGCCTACTTTCAACTTTGTTACTATGGAGCCGAGCGGCAAACAAGTGAAAGTGATCCCGCCCTCCATTAGCCAGTGTGTGTGAGCTTCGCTCCTTATAGCTCTACACCGCCGCCGGGCACTTTCGCTCCTCTACCATATTCATTGATTCATTCTTTGGAAGTTAGGAACGTGACTCGATAGCGTAGGCACAAGACCTTTAAATGCAAACAAAGAATAGCGAGACCGCATATCAAAAGGTTTGGAACCCAAACTGACCTTCTTATTATGAAAAGGGGAAGGTTTGACAAAGGGTAGTAGGTGTAGGTCTTTCTAGCCGGATTCATTAATGCAATGGAACTTCAGTTTGTGAATAAATTGCCTTGGAAGGAAATATTTATTCAAATCATAATCTTTCATAAGCTGGCATCGCTAGTTGACTCCTCCTCGTTGACAGCCAGCAATTGTCAGACTAGCCTTCCTTGCCTTCAGCCTAGTTGCCTTGTCTTAGCTAGCCCTTTCGAACTAGACTTTTGAAGCTTTCTCGCTTCCTCCTAAAGGGGAACACCAGCTAAAGCACTAAGAAGAGAAACAAACAGCTAATACCGTTCCTCCCTTATCTTTGAAAGCTTCAGCCTTCAGACGAGATGCTCTAGTTGCTGCTGGGTGCTCTTAGTTGAATGCCTTGCTTCGCCCTACAGCTAGTGGAGACAACGACTAATAAGATTGACGACAGGAGAACACCTTGGCTTTACTACTTTTCTATTCTTGCTAATCCTTCTCTTCTTTCTAGGCCTGGACTAATGCTTCCTTATGTCTTCCATTAGCTTAAGGCTAGTGTAACGGAGGGCTTCCTCGCAAGAAGCTTTATAGTTAGGGGTGAAAGAGCTTGTTTGCCTTTCTTCTTTCTGACTACAAGGAATAATGACCTTCTTTCTTTTCCGTATGCTAGGGTCGTTCAGGCGTAAAACCAAGTTGCATACTAGGTGAAGCTTAGTCCTTTAGACCTTTTAATCTTATAACTTTAGCAGCTAGGCTAGGGCCGCTCGCACGCTTTAAGGGCTGTTGAAGGTATTGCACTAAGAAAGACTCATGCCGTTGCTAAAGGTCAGATTTTCACTCAAACAATTTCTTTAAAAATAAGAGCAACCAAGATAAGGCTTTCGCTGTTGAGAGATGAGTTTGGGGATTAGGTCTCCTAATTCATGGAATTCATTTTCTCTTTATTAGTGTCTTTTTTAAGCCCCTTGACTCTACCACATTTTTGAATCATGGAATTCTCTCTCAGAGCTGCGAAACTAACGACTCTCTTAGAAAGTAGAATTACTAAATTTGACACTAGTTTCAAACTGAATGAGATAATAGACTTACATCACGATATCTTTTTCTTCCTCATTCTGATTTTGGTTTTCATATCACGGATCTTGGTTCGCGCTTTATGGCATTTCCACTATAAAAAAAATCCAATCCCGCAAAGGATTTTTCACGGAACTACTATCGATATTCTTCGGACTATATTTCCTAGTCTTTTGGTTATCCCTTAAATGGGGGATAACAATAGCTTATGCGGCCACTCCTTCTGAGGAGGCCCTATTGGCCCATTACTTGTCCTATGAGGAGGACCCTGATGTAGTCAAGTTTGTCTACGAGGAACTTCAAAGAGCAGCAACACTTGGAGCCTACGACGAAGCACTGCCTAGGTTTCTTAAGGTAGGGATGCTTCTAGAGCTAAAAGGAAAAAAAGAGAATAGATTTCATAACTCATCTTTGCCCCCTATCTAGTCTAGTAAGGCTTTGATTTATGAGGTTCTTAATACAACATTTCTTACTTAATGGATGCAATAATGGATGAGGGGTCGCGTGGGCAATTCTTGAATATCGATAGAAAGTTGATCAATATTCAGGAAGAGATCGAGGATCATAGCAGGATCCTGATCTTTGTCAACACAAGACTTGGAGCCTCCTGCTCAAACAAAAAATCCTTCAGAATTATAAATTCCTTTCATATTTCTTATAGTCGAGGGGAGAAGACTAATTTTCCTATCTATATGGGGGAGCTATTGTGAAGCCTAGAGAGGCGGAAGCGGCAAATCGCTTCTTCCGAGTTCCCCAACAGCATATTAGCTTAGTGGCTTAACTTTTTCTACTAGTGTGACGCTCTGGATGCTTCTGATCAATAGGAAGAGGAGGGAAAAAAAGCTTATGATGAGCATCTATTTGAGTCGATCATTTCCAATATCTAACTCAAGTTTTCCTTATGTAGTGGAAACGCCTTACATGTTCTTGGTGGATGCAGGACCTGGGACCCCCAGAATTTGTATGCAAGATGAGCCTACAAGAGTGCCAATCAACCGAACTGCCAAGTTTAAGAATAAGGTGGGATCCCTAGATGTAGTAGCCAGTGAATCACTAATCAAAGAGCAAATATTGGAGAGATTCTTCATCAATCTAGTGGCCGGCGAATCACTGATCAAAGAGCGAGCAGCCGCCAGGTTTAATGATTTGGTGGGATCCACACATGTAGTGGCTGGTGAACCACTTTTTCTTCTTCCACGAAGATTCAGACAAAAACAAGCTTGGATGGAACTTAACAAGATTTGGAGAACGAATACAAAGGTCAAAGGCTTTATTATTGAGAAAGTCAAAGGAGGTTATTCAGTAGCCATCGCGGTTTCATTACTTTTCTTCCATTCTGTCCTCTCATCAGTCAAAGGATATCAAATGATCGATTCACCATTGAGAGTATTAACCCTAAAAGGACGAATATTGTGGTGTTCTCAGAGTGGCAGATCAAAGAAGAACTTGATGAGCGAAATCTGCTGACGAAAAAAAAGAGCCTTTTCTTTTTTGAATTCCGAAGCCTAGCGTCTCCTGATAACATTCTATCACCTTAATCCATTCTTATTTTGAGGGTCTAGCACTTTCTCCTGCCCTATATTTACATAGCGAAGAAAGTCAGACTTACTCTAATGCGTGACTGCGGCGCGCCTATCGCCCCGGCACGGCACTATAAAATGCATGTTGGGTTGAGCAAGAATACTGCGACTAGGGAAACGAAGAATGGAATTGAAGGCATAGTCTCAATAAAAATAATTTAACACCAACCAACGAGTGGTGGATTGGGATGGAGTCTCACAGAAGAAGAGCCTGACTCTATAGGGGCGCTAGCGGGCTACAACTAGAAGCCCATTTCTTCTTATTAGTAAGATAGGTTTGGAACCCTTATTATTATAGATTGGGGAAAGGGGCCGGTTTCAGTCTTGAAGTCTGTCTTCTTCAATGAAAGAGATTCAAAGGGCTTGACTGCACCTTGCTTCTAGGCTTACGGAAAAAAGTGAATCCAAGGACTCTTTTACTAAAAGTTTATCATAGGGGACACTTCCTTGAAGAAAGCCGTACTCCCATCAACTATCAAGTAGATAGAGAAGTTCAGGCTAGTGACATCAGCTATCGGCTATTGGCCTTTGTGAAAGCTTCTCCTCAATGTGTTTGATCCCTTTTCTAAGCCTTCGTCTTCGTCAATGATTATGGATCGCTCTTGTCTTGTAGTTCGATACACTACTCTAAGGCCGGTTGCCTATACAGTGAGTTTATAGTACAGTCAGCTTTGGTTATCGGCTACTCTCTAGACAAAATATTTGATTCAAGCCACTCCACTATTGGTACAGTAGCACCCTGCCATAATAATCGTATAGGCGTCGGGGAGCCCTACTTAGTAAAGAAGGGGACTCCCTAAATGAGACTGCTAGCTATTATGGAGGGACTCGCTTTGCTTGATTCCTAGTCAAATATGCCTTCTCCATTTGACTTTAATATGAATGGGAAAAGAAGAAAATAAAGAAAAAAGAAACTTCCTGCGAACCACGTAACCTAATCAATGCGCCTATTCCCCCTAAATCAAGACAAAAAGGATTCCACGGCTCAAGGGACTTTTTAGCCCAAAAGGGACCTCGCTAAATCAGAAAAGAAAAGTAAATTTTCAATCAATTGATGAATGCCGTCAAACAAGTGAAAGAGCGGCAAACAAGTGAAAGAGATGTCTGCCTTCGTTCTCGCTCAAGCTAAAGCTCAATCTGCTAGCTCAAGTCACAAGTCAAGTAGTGGAAATCCAATGACAGACAGAAAGGAGAGTTAGACTGGAATGCAAGAATGAATCTCAAACTCAAAAAGGTCTGCTCCTACAGTGAGGATTGCTACTTTATAGATTTCCAATAAAAGGTATACGTCAAATAGAAGATTTGGTTTACACGGAGTATAGCCCTATGTATTCTACTCGTATCATAGCATGAAACCCTCTCGGAAGTAGTTAAAAATTGAAAGAAGAAATCTCGGGCTAATTTATTCTTCAACTCTATCTGTCAATGGGGAGATCCGATGACGGACTCCATGGATCGAGCATTTTCCTTTCTCCTACTATTAGAGTGGGGTGGCTGGGATCAATCATTGAACACTGCAGATCACTTAGATCGGGGTGACAAAGACAGAGAGGGTGGTCGGTATCAGCGATCTCATCGTTCGAGTCCCCGGATGAAGGTGAGACCAACCTTATTATGATTAGCGAAGTCCTTTTTAACTCCGTCGAATGGTTTCCATCCTCTTTTCCCCCTTCTGTCAGTTCCTTGTCAGTCAGTCGACTCCTGCCCCTCAAAAGATTGTCGAACTTCATGGTTATTCATCGATATATGGGTAATCCCCGACGGTCAGAGAAGAAAACATCTCTATGAAAGCATAAGGTGTTAAACATTAGTCTGTCTTCAAATGCGAGAAGGTTAGAAGTTCAGTTCGATGAGGGCAGGTTTCTACACATTAATTGATGGATTGGGAAAGCTGGTTCCATAGCATTAGAAGCTTAAGTATCTAAAAGAAGGAGGAATGAGGATATAGAAAAGAAGAGACAGTCATAGACGTTATCTTAGCTGTTTAAATAAAGCAGCGGCTAGGTTTCTGTCCCCGGATTCACTTATTCAAGGGTTTTATATGAGATGGACAGAAGAGTTTGAACGGGTGAGTTACTTTAGAATTCCAACAGTTTCCCTTTTCCCTTTCAGCCAGTCCAAGAGTCCAGTTCACTTGAAATCGGGTAGCCATTAAGGAAAGTGGCTGTTGGAAATTTGGGTTGAACCGGTTCCGCCCCACCCCTTATAGTAAGTACTGGTGAGACGGAAAGAGCACTCCTGCCCTTTAGCCAAATAGTACAAGAATGACAATCCACCTATTAGTGTGCTGCTGCCCTCAACCGACCTAATCGTCCCAATCCGGTTGTCCTTACTAAGAACATATCAAAAAGATCTTATCTAATGAATATGAATTTTCTATATAATCTTCGTTTGCCTAGCTGCCCTAGAACTTCTAGCGTTAAGGTGGTTGGTGTGGTCAGGCAAGCAACTCCTCTTTCTGAAGAAGAGTGTCTGCCTGAGCTTTCTTAAAGTAAAGCTCTCTAGGTTAGCTATAGGTAAAGTTCTCCCAGAGCTGGAGACACAGGCCGCTACTCCTTCAGAAACTGGAAATCTACAAGGAAGGATAGGACATAGAATAAGGACCTAAAGTTGTTCGTCAGATGAGACCAAGAACTGAAAGATGTCTATCAAAGGGTGAGAGGGACTGACTAGAATTCAGTCAACCAGCTCTGAAGGTTGCAAAGCCTTTAGAGTGCCCCTGAACGGAAGGAAGGAAAGACAGAGAGAACTGTATCCTAGCTACCGGGGAAGGGGAGAGGAGAACAGAGATAACCATCAAACTATAGAACCTCACCTCAAACTAAGGCCCTCAAAAGAGCCTGAAGTAGAGAAACCTACAAATAACAGAATAGCTTCACCTCGGTAAACCTTTGGAATATAGATCGTTGAGCTGCTGACAACTCCCAGGGTTCACTAAAACTGGGGTACTCAGCAAAAGACTCTTTTGTGACCTGTCGAGCTGATCCGACACCAAGTGGACCGCACGTCTGAGGATTCAATATGAAACAGAAAGGTCTTCCTTTAACCCTGAAAGCCATCCTGTAGATAGGTTTATCACCGGTCGCAGAAAGTTTTTTAAGAAAAGGGCATCCCTAAATTTGATTGTCATCCGGATCGGGAGGTGGCGGCTCTACCAAAAAGCATCCTGGTGCTGGTTGTAGCCGTGGGAGGTGGTGGCTCTACCAAAAAGCATGCAACGACACAAACAACGGGTGAGCCCTTACCCCCGCACTCCAAGCAGGTGGGTATCGACAGACATAACGACTTAATCAACTGGATCCACTGAAGCAATTTCCTCTAGATAGTATGAGGCTCTCGTTGAGAGATCTATTGGTGATTAGGCCCCCCCTCCTGGCAAAGAAAGGAAGGTTCAGGCGATTGATCAAACAAATATTTCCTTCCCTTTCTTTATGACAAAGCAATTGAATGAAATGGTGCGGGTGCAGGGCCTCTAAGATTATGAAGAAGCTTTTCATTATCCATCCTATTGAAGAAAAAACCTTCAGCATGATGGTAGCAGAGTAGTCGATCTGATCTCGCGGGTGAGCGGATAGAAATGCCTATAGATGAGGTAGGCGAGGGTAGCTTGCCGACAAAAGGCGTGTATGGTAGTCTTTTATTCGATGAGAACGGGAAGGGTAATTGATTGAATTTTTGACCTCTTTGATGGGGGAAACTGGAGGGAGACAGTACATGGCAAAGCAATGGGCAAAGTTTCGAGTGACTTAACAAGTCACTCGAAGCTCCTCTGTCGCGCCCTAGCCGAGCGGTCCTCACCTCCACAAGCAAGCAGATTGGCTCCCTAATTCTCTTATTGTGCCGCTAGGCCTGGGCGAGCGAGGTAGGGTTAGATTAGAGAGAGGGGGACTGCGAACGCCCATCCCATGAAGCGCCAGGGAACCATGCATTCCTCCCGGGCTAGGCTCTCGCATGTCCAGGGTCTAATCATATCAACCAGCGACCGATTTGAAGAACAAGGAGTTAAGCAAGGGCCAGGAGATTGATAGAACAACCTGGCCGAAGTCAGTCTTGTGTTCAACTCCGCAGGTTGGCTGGTTGGAAGGGATTGCTTTCTACCGTCTGACTTTCCTTTCTATCTCTTCTCTTAGCAAAGTTTGTTCAAATCACACTTTTGGCTTGCCACAAGCTGGGCTCAGGGACTGCACTCAGCCGCTTCCCCTGTAGTCATCAGCTCGTTCTTGACAGATCCGATCAGGTGTTCATAATCTTTGCATGCCGTTACCAAAAACTGATGCCTTACCACTTGGCTATACTCTATACGGTCTCGTTTTGAATGGTAGAATGGGGAGAGGGGGAAGGGAGAAGCAAGGCTCGAAGAACGAGCTGAGCCGTGCAAGAACGCGGGGATATAGCAAGTAAGCAGCAAGATTCTCCCTTTAAGACCGACTATAACAAGCTCGCGACTCTAATAGAAACAAACGGTAAGCTCTTTGCTCTATTTGCTTGCAATTCTATACTATAAAAGTTGGCGAACACTTCTGTAACCTTAGACTCGTTACGCCCTTCAACTGAACTCGTTGGCTCCACGTCCACCGATAGAATGTGGAGCACTGGCTCCGGCCGTCGATACAGTTACCATGCTTACCAGCTCTGACCATTGCCGCCTATAGATATAGATTGGAGGTAGGCGAAGGTATCTTGCTTCTCTTCGCCTAGGCTACCTGCACATGTTATTCGGGAAGAAAAGGAAGCGAGCGGTTCTTTGCTTAGTAGAGCTACCGACCGCCGCTTCTTTTTCTTTGATTCTTCTTTCTAACCTTAGACTAAAGAAGAAGCTCCTGAATCAGCGCAGGGCCAAATCAGCAGTAGGAGAACTGTACTAACCTGCCACCGGTGACTTTCTCAAGGCTCCGTAGGAGAAGAAAAAAGGTCCCCCTTACTCCTTATTCTCTGTTAAAGCTTTATAAACCTCTAAGAGAAAGGGTTGGTTAGACTATAAACCACAGTAGTTCAGTCATTCAATGGAAATGTTCACCTTTGGAACGAAGATGGATGAGCATTCACTTGAACTTGGAACTGATGAAATTCGGGGGAAAGCCAGATCCTGGACACAATCTTCCTAGAAATGGAGAGCCCCTTGCCTCGCCTTTTCTATCCTCTCCTTCTTGCTTGCTTACCTAGCTCTTGTCTTAGTTACTCTTCCTCTTTTCTAGGTTTTTTTCTGAATGTTAAGTGAAAACGGTAGATTTTTCATTTGCCAATGAATTTGATCCACCCCGATTTGATCAATAATGGGATTCTTCGCTAGAAGAAAGGTTCTGTGACATGGACGCTCATCCCAACTCGATCGGTCGGTTGGGCCACCTAACAGATGATGGGATTCTCGATCGATTTAATCGAATTTTTAAAAGTCTTTCTCACTATTCAGAACATTGGAGCTTTCGATCAAGATTCTCGCCTCCCCTATTTAGGCGCTCGCTTGAATCGGAACCTTTATGCGTTGGTAGGCTTTCGACTCAATCTAATAGCCTACCTATCGGGCGCCAATAAAAGAGAAAGTTTTCATATGGGCTCATCATCTGATGCAGAACGAATTTTATAACCACCATCCATCACCAATCACATTCCATATCCCACTTTAAACTTTTCGATTCCTCGGGTAGCCTCCTCTATAAAGGCATTAAAGCTTCAAAGGCAGGTGAGCTGGGTCAGGAAGGAGTTTGACTGCTGGTATGGGACCGGATCCTACTCGAAGCACTCCACCACGAATAAGAGTCTTCAGGTTTGATAGGCAGTAGAGATAGGAACTCCTATCTGTAGGGCAGGCTTTCAAGACAGAGATGCACTACTCCATTTGTAAAGGGCTTTCCCTCATGGAGAAAGAGAAGAACCCCTTATTTAATAAGGCCAGAGTAAAAAATAAATAGAAAAAAGCCTTCCCGGCCGACGGGACTCTACGTCTGTGTCTTATTCCATCTCAAACTCGGATTAGGAAGAGTGCCCTTGAACTATAGATCAATCATAATACACAATACAAGAAAAGAAATGGATTCTTCTGCCAGTGAGAAAGGAAAGGGGGGAGAGGAGATTAAGGATAGTCACTCCACTCCGTAGATAGTGAATATAGATTCTTGTTTCATTTTCAATTCCTTTCGGGTCAAAAACAAGGGCTGCTGGCTACTGGTGGGGCTGTGCCCATTCTTCCTCTTCTTCTACTTTACAACTAGAAGAAGGAACCTTGGAATTCACCCTACCTAAAAGAAATGGGATTTGAGAGGACCACCAGCTAGCGGATCAGAAAGATTTTGATGAAATATCCTACTCCTGCTCGAGCTTTCCGATCAACCAATCCCCTATTTCAGGGACAACTCTTTGTTAGGTAGCGCCAGGGATCACTAATTAGTCAAATGAGCCCATCCCTCTGGCCTCTCATTTATGGGTCGATCTGGCTGGCGGCTCCTGCATTTCCATGACTGACCTGGCTCTTTAATTGATGATCTACTGCTCCCTCTTAGTTACAGATGTCGATGCTTTGATTCGAAAGCCCTAGCCAGTGATGAATCCCCAGTAAGATCGGAGTCTTGAATTCTTCCTCTCTTCACTCCAGTTTGAACCCGTCCCAGCAACGAACACCCTCTACTGCAAGGTGAGGCTCTACCCTTCCCCTAGAATCCACTCCGGGTCGGAGGAGCAGCTAGTCAAACTTCTTGAGCAGCCGAGATATTGAACAACAAACATTTGATTGAATTCCTTGCCTCACCCGGAGATGAGAGGGAAGGTCTATTTTACTCGAATCCTGGACCTGATCTTTAATCCTACACCGGTTAATGATGCGATGAGAGAAGTTTTTTGTAATTTTTTCATCAATGCTGGCCCAATCAGGGCTCGTCCATGCCCAATCCCAATGGACAAACCTTCGATCTATCCCTAGCTCTATAATCCACCCGTCTTCACTAGTCCATGAAAGCCCTCCTCTCCTGGGCCTAGCCCTCTTTCTCAACTCGAGTCTGAAGTTCAGCAGCTTTCATCATTGACGAACACCTGCGCTAATAAGACAAAGAAGTGGGCGGTCTATGCCTTGAATGAATCAGTAACAATGAATTAGTGGAATGAGGGATCAAAAGACGGTTAGGGGGGAATGGCCTCTCAATCATTGGTGGACCTTCCCTTGAACCGGTCACAGAGCTCTCAACTGAGTTGTTTAGGTTCTAGAATTCCATCTCTAGTTGGGGGTTTCGGTTCGAAGATTATCTAATTTGGTGCGGGTTCATCTCTCTCGACGAGTTCAGGTTTAAGGGAGGGGACCCAGACTTTAGATCTCTTCTCTATCGTGAGAGGTTTCTTTCATCTCAAGAATGTGCTGGGGGGGTCAGGGAAGACATATTGGATCGAGAGGCCCACCTTTTCCTCTTCTTTATCGAGAGGATTCCCATTATTTGCAGTCTCCGGTGAAGGAGACAAGGGCGAGGCACCGAACATGTTCTACCCTCAACGTCCATCCCTCATTAGTCATCTCAATCCACTTTTCCGATTCACTAGTACACTACGCGCTACAACTAGCAGCCCCCTTAGACGAAAGGGAAAACGCTAGCGTGCTAGCTACTTATAGTTATAACCTCTACTTTTTTATGGGATATTTGAAGAAGCCTGCTGAAAAATAGAAGCGCGCTAGCGCGCAACGGTTGAAAAGCCAGCAACTTCATAGGAGTAGGTTTTGGCTTACCCCTTTCTTCTTATTAGTAAGATAGGTTTGGAATCCTATACAAGGGGCTGCTTGCTGCTCGCCCCTCTCTCTAAGGGGGCATATGCGCTCCACTCGTTACCACTAAACGACGAAGCCAAGAGTGGAAGGAGGGACTTGAACCCTCAACCTCAGCCTTGGCAAAGCTATGCTCTACCATTAAGCTATTTCTGCCAGCTTCGGTAGTGGCGAAGCACTACTAAGCAATTTATGTATCACTTGAGACGGATGACTTCTATTTTTTCACCGGACCACACTCTTGACCTCCGATCGAGCTACGAGCACGGGTAGGTAGGCGTCTAAGAGGGAGGGTCGGCTGGGCTGCCTTTTCAAGAAATCTCCGGCCGCTCAGTATCGCTATTGGTACGATTTATAAGGAGTCTTGGTCTCGAGTCGAGCTGGGGTGACATTTCATTCTCGTAACGGGAGTGAGTACACCGCAAGACCAGACAAGTGACTCCCTCGCCTCCCAGCGGGGGTCTTTTAAGTGAAGTCATTTCCTAAGACGACTCCTCTCATTCTACGATAATCCAAGCAGCAGCTCCACGAGTCCACTCGGAACCAGTCGATTCCTGGGCCATTCGTTCTCCCCTCTCGGTTGGCATTGGCCAGCCACTAAAGCAAGTAAGAGAACCTATAGTGAATGAACTTAAAGAACAACAGATTTTGATCGAATTGTACACCTTTGTGTCTGGATATGTATATGGATGCACATAAAGAAAGGGACAGGACATCTCTCTCCTTTTGGGGGGAGAGAGAGGGAATAAGCTGCAGCGGCACCTCACGAACTTCTTACTGAGGCAGTACCATCCTATAAGCATTTGCGAGTGTTTAGATGCACATGTTTTGTTCATATTCCTGCTCAGTTAAGAGAAAAATTGTCCCCAAGGCAACCACTTCTTTCTTTCTCGGATATGCTCAGTCCAGGTATAGATGCTATGACGTGAAATCCAAGAGAAAAGATGTATCCGTGAATGTTCTCTTTAATGAGGCCGCCTCATATTTCTTTAACCTAATTAATCAGCCACAGGGAGAATGGTGATGGAGATGTATTGCGGCCTTCTCATGTTCATCAACTCGAACCTCATTCTTCTACAGTTGATATTACGGATCAGCCCCACTCTTCAGGCCAGGAGCTTTGCTCAGCATCTTCTGCCGATTGTAAGCCTGTTCAGTTGACCTCAGAGGATTCCAGTCACCCGGCACAACATCTTTATTCTCGATGGCGATTACATTATATTTCCCAGGCTAGGACTACTCCAGAAGATCAGTAGTCTAGCCCAGTTGCTTCCCTTCCAGTCATATCCTCATATTCTGGATCCATCTCTCAGGTTCGTCGATCCTCTCAACTTTCTTATCCCATTGAAGTATTTTTGTCTTATCTTATAAAAAATTTTCCCCAAAACATCAGGTTTGCCTCATTTCAGTTCAATCTTCTCATGAACCTGAATCATTTACTGAAGCCTTCAATCATTATTGCTGGAGAGATGCTATGCAGGAAGAAGGAAAAAAAAGAAGAAGACCGAGTCTCATTGCTTGCAGGGAAACAAGCCATTGGCTGCAAGTAGATTTACAAGATCAAGCCTAAAGCAGATGGCTCGGTAGAGAGATACAAAGCTAGATTAGTAGTTAAAGGATTCCTTCAAAAAGATGAAGTCGAACCCCTTTAAAGAGAGGGGAAAGATTTGCCCCAGGTTGCTTAAATGACCATCATCCGTGGCATTCTTGCCTTGGCTGCAATAAAAAGTGGCCCTTATTTCAACTTGACGTGAAGAATGCTGCCTTTCAACAAGATAAGGGAAGGGGGGATCCGCAAGATTTTCTATTCAGGCTCCTCCAACTCCAGGCTTCTCTTCTCCTAGGAATCCTAACTTGGTATGCAAGCTCAAGAAAGTGATTTACGTTACGGCCTTTGACAAGCTAAAGCAGGCACTAAAAGCTAAGAAGGGAGCCTGCTTTCAGAAATTTAGCTCGTTTCTCACTACTTCATTATTGATAAAGGGTTCCACTGTAGTTGTGCAGATTCTTCTATCTTTCTTTGTCGACGTCATGGTCATTGCCTCATCCTTGTTTTATACGTTGACAACAACATTCTTCTATTTTCTTCAATTTCATCAAGGTGCTTGACAACCAATTTGTCTCTTTCATCCGCTGCATGACTTTCTCGGCATGGAGGTCTCTCACTCCACCTCTGGACTTCGCCTAACCCAAACAAAGTATACTCTTGAATTGAATTCTTATCTCGTCCATCCTGCCCTACGCTACGCCTATATCTCATGGTGCCAAGCTATCTGCCCCTACTCTTATAAAATCTACTCCTATAAAAGAAAGGCAGGCTACCCTGACGACCGATACTCTACCTCAGGCTTTTGTTCCTGGTCGGAATCTAATTTCCTGGAGCGCTAAGAAGCAACCCCTTACTCACCTCTTAATCTATAAAAAAAGCCCTTTTAGTCAATCTTTTTGAAGCAAGCTGCTAGAAGTAGCACGCTAGCGCTTTACTAATATAATAGAAAGTCAAGGCTCTTCTCATCGAGAGTAGGTTCTTTTCAAGTACAAAAAGAAAATATCAACATTTGTCTTCTGACTTTCCGTTTTCCAACAGCAATTACACATTCCCTCGGCCTCTGATTATAGGCAAAGTGCCATTGCTTGCCCCTATATGAAGAACCTAGTTCTTCAATCATATATGTACCAAATTCTGCCTTTTGGAAGAAAATATGATGCGAGGACCCGATCCACCAACTATCTGAAATGTTGGTAAACAGGGCAATAGTAGTGACCAACATTACCTTTTCCTGATCATCATGGCTTTTTCCCTTTGCCCTTCTTTTATGGGAACTCAAAACTCACATGACTTTCTTCTTGCAGGACCAACACTCTATGTTTTTTAGGTCCTTCTGCACTCACTTTCTGCTTCTTCTTCTTTTAATCATCTTTTGCACAGCATTAGTCTTTTCAGACTGCTGTTCAAATCGCTTTTCAGCTTCTTCCTAAAGAAAATGTTCAGATCAATCATAGTGAAAGGAAGAGTTTCACAGGAGATAGTGGTTGTCAAAGACTCAAAGGATTTCAGTGGACTTCCTGGTCACTGATCACAATCAGTAATTTTGACTCTCACTGCTACAAATTCTTTGATAATATTCTTCATCTTGTCTAAGTGCTGAGACACGCTCGTCCCCTCTTGCATCTTGCTTGGAAAAAATCATTGTTGAAGAAACTGAATGTTTACCATCGTCACTAACTCATACATTCACTGTAGAGTCTCCCATCTTTCTGATGTAGACTCAATGTCTCCTACTGAAACTAGTACCTTATCCTTGACCACCATTACCAAAGCTTCGAAGCAATTTTTTTATTGTCTACAACTACAGATGATGTTCATATGCTTTCTTTTGTTGTTTAGGTACAACAACATCACTTGATTGAAGAAGCCATTAGCGCCAGATCTGCGGGCTTCTCTTTTCTCAAGAATGAAAAAAAAAAATCCTATTCTTTAAGAAGCAACTACATTCTCATCTTCCAAAGATCTACATTTAGAGGTTCCATTTTGCGATGCTTTACAATCATATGCGTTAATGCAGTAATCATATCAGCAACTATAGATCCAGAAGATTTTATCGCTACCATATCTGCATAACCTGGACTCTCATACCAGATGATAACAATCTTTAGCTGAAAGAAAGAAGAAATTTCTAGGAATGTGCAAACCTGAGACTGGCTGTTGTTGAGTGGCAGCAAATGAGA
>QANY01009351.1:0-5000 GCA_003255025.1 Datisca glomerata
ACTCCCCCCCGAACACAGCTTACAACTTTCATCGTATTGTGCTCTCCAAAGAGCAACTCTTCTCAATATTATTAATTATTTATTATTGAAATTATATACGCCCAAGGAAATCAGGGTCGCAGCCCTCTATTGAGCAGCCTGCACTTGCACCTCGCTCTTCTAATAATAAAGAGCAGCCTGCATCTTTATCATCTTCTAGTAACGACCAGTTGCCTACGAATTCTCCTTCATCCTCTATCGCAGCAGAGCCATCTCCATCTCGGCGCTTGAATGGTTTTCCCCGACCCTGCTGCAAAGGAAAAGTGCTTTCTCTAAATAGGGCCCGGGACATTCGACGAAAAAGGATGACCCGATGTTCTGCCCCCCAAAAAGGCCCGGATCTCCTATTTCTTTATAGGAAAATCTGCCCGCCCCGAGGAAAAAGATGTGTCCAGGAAGGCTATGAGAATAGGGTCTTTAAGCCCTCACCCAGCATCTATTAGTTCAATCAACATACGTTTCAAAAAAAATGGTGAAGCCGTATAGCCATTTCAGCCTTACTCACTATTCTCTCTTAAATAAAGCTATGAAAAAACTGGAGTAATGTGGAATGACTTTTTCCATTCCTGTGAGCTGTAGAGTTAGTTATCCCTTCTCATCCCTGGTATTCCTCCTCTCTATGAGATGTGGGATCAACCTCGCGAGCCCTTCCTCTTTCTACATCCTTTTGGATGAGAAGGCATGCCTATCCATCTTTTATCCAGCCTTTGCTCCACTATCAACCACCGGAATGTAGAAATTCTCATAGGTGAAGCAAATCAAACCCATTTTCAGACAAAGAAGATAAAAAAACAAAACTATAGTGGCTAGGAAAGCCCCGGAGATTCTATGGGAAATTGGAAACGTCGAAGTGAGCTGTGGCTTATAAATAGGAAGATGAGGGTTCTATTTCTCAATCTTTTTTACTTGCTCCTACGGAACCAAGGTCGAAAAGATTGAGAAAAATCAGTCATTCACAACCACTGATGAAGGATTCCTCGAAAAGTTAAGGATTAGTAATCCTTTTTAGAAATCGAATCGATTCGGTCTTATACATACGCGAGGAAGGTAATCAAAAAAGGAAAGAAGATGAGTTCTTCTTTCTTTTATCACTTAGCTTAGGAGCCGTGCGAGATGAAAGTCTCATGCACGGTTTTGAATGAGAGAAAGAAGTGAGGAATCCTCTTTTTTCGTTCTTTTCTTATGAGGTCGTGTACAACAACCTTAACCGCACAAGCCTGGGCTGGGCCTACCTCCATTCCTAGAGGAGCCGTGTGATGGGTGACTATCCAGCACGGTTCGGAGAGCACTTTGAGTCTGCATTGGTGAATGGAAGCCCCCCCTATCAAGCAAGAAAGAAGCGGCTCTTCCCACGGCGGAGTCGCCATTGACTCTATTTATTATTATGGTAAATCAGTGTATCAAGATGTCAATCTGAGATCTTATTTCGGTTTGATACGTCCACCTACGAGACTCACATTTGGCTTTCGTCTCGGTAGGTGTATTATTTTACATTTTCCCAAAAGAACATTCATTCATTTCTTTCTTCCTCGTCGACCACGATGACTGAAATGACGCGAAAAATCCAAACCCGGAAAGGAGAAGGGCCGGTGGTGGGCGTTTGGGAAAGTCGGGCCAATCGGGTGTCTTCATTCAAGCGACGATACAGAAGAAGAACGAAACGAAGTGAGAGGCCGGGAGGCAGATAAAAGAGTCGAGTCGATCAGGCTCGACGACCGGGGGAAGCAAAACGAAAGACGGATTTGGCCAAAAAAGAAGCAAGGCTATGGATACCATGACCGATCACAATCGATAAAGAAGAATCTTTCTAAATCACTTCGGGTCAGCGGGGCCTTCAAGCATCCAAAAGATGCCGGAGTTTTAAATGTCATAGCGTTCCTGATAGAAAATGACGGCTCCTTCAGAAAAACAAAGTTATTCAAGTTCTTTTTCCCAAAGAAGTCCCGCTCCGACGGCCCGACGAGTCATCTACTTAAAGGAACCCTCCCTGCAGTGCGCCCCTCCTTGAATTATTCGGTCATGCAATACTTATTGAATACAAAGAACAAAATGAATTTTGACCCCGTCGTAGTTCTCAATCATTTCGTGGCACCGGGCGTGGCTGAATCATCTACGATGGGGGGAGCGAATGCACAGGGAAGAAGCTTAGATAAGAGAATACGTTCTCGCATCGCTTTTTTTGTAGAAAGCTCGACCAGCGAGAAAAAGTGTTTGGCCGAAGCCAAAAAGAGGTTGACCCACTTCATTCGCCAAGCGAATGATCTTCGCTTCGCCGGAACAACAAAAACAACAATCTCGCTCTTTCCTTTCTTCGGTGCTACCTTTTTCTTTCCAAGGGATGGGGTTGGGATGTATAAAAACCTTTTTTTTGAGGATACCCGGGAACAACTCCTAGGTCAATTAAGGATCAAATGTTGGAACCTCATGGGTAAGGATAAGGTAATAGAATTGATAGATAAATTAATAGACCTAGGTGGGATAGGAGAATTGATAAAGGGAATAGAGATGATGATAGAGATCATACTGAGAAACAGAAGAATTCCGTATGGGTACAACTCTTATTTGAACGAAGTTAAAAAAATGCGATCTTTGTTGTCTAATAGAACAAACACTAATACCTTAATTGAGTCGGTCAAGATAAAATCTGTTTATCAAGGTGCTTCTCCGATTGCCCAAGACATCTCTTTTCAACTGAGAAACAAAACTAGATCATTTCGTTCCATTTTTAGTAAAATAGTGAAGGATATTCCATTAGTAATGAAAAAAGGGGTTGAGGGGATCCGTATATGTTGTTCAGGTCGATCAGAAGGCGCGGAAATAGCTAGAACTGAATGCGGAAAGTATGGAAAAACATCTCGTAATGTATTTAACCAGAAAATAGATTATGCTCCTGCGGAAGTATCTACTCGTTACGGAATCTCAGGTGTCAAAGTGTGGATTTCATATTTTAAAAAAAAAAGGGGACGTGCTATATCTGAAACGTACGAAATATAGTAAATATCGTAAAGGCAGATGTAGTAGGGGTTGTAAACCGGACGGTACACAACTTGGTTTTGGAAGATATGGCACTAAAAGTTGTAGAGCTGATCGTCTTTCATATCGAGCCATTGAAGCAGCGCGTCGGGCTACAATCGGACAATTCCATCGTGCTATGAGCGGAAAATTCCGAAGAAATGGTAAGATATGGGTAAGAGTTCTCGCGGATCTCCCTATTACCGGGAAACCTACAGAAGTCAGAATGGGAAGAGGAAAAGGAAATCCTACGGGTTGGATTGCTCGTGTGTCCACGGGACAAATCCCATTTGAAATGGATGGTGTGAGTTTGTCAAATGCTCGACAAGCCGCTACATTAGCGGCGCATAAACCATGTTCGTCAACCAAGTTTGTTCAGTGGTCGTAACGTAATTAATTGGTTAGTGGGGAAAAACCAGGTCGGGATTCAAAATAATTGGGCGAAGTGTTTGTTCCTGAACGACGGAAGTGGAAAGACACTAAGGGAGAGGGATATACTCCTTTATTTTTTAATCGCCTAAATTGTACGACGAACCTTTTTGTTCCAGGCGTACGACCCTAATACGTTACGGTTTTTATCAGCCGGCCCGGTTTATAAAGTGAGAGTAGTCAGATAAAATAAGAAAGAGAAGAGAAGAGCTAAGATTCAGGAAAGGAAGCTTTATGGGAGAAAGGAATAAAAGTATGTATCTGGGGGAAGGAATTGGCAGAATTTAGTTAGGTCCCAATGAGGGGAGACCAGGTCATGGGACGGATGCAAGCTAGACTTTGAAGCAAAAAATCCAAGATTTCATAGAAGAAGGAAAAATCAACGTGGCGGATGAACAGGAAGCTCCTAAGAACCCCAACGAGAAAATGGGAGTTTTTAAGAACTCGCTCCCTAGTCACGCTCCGGTCTCAACATGCTGGGCCGAGGAAGTGTCCGATTTCCAACATCCCCTACCATCACTACAATTAATGCTATTAAGACTCTCTGGCTTTGTGAGGAAGATCCCTCCCACTGGATCATCATGACCCCTACGTTCCGGCTTCCAAAGGCGATCCCTAGGGAAGAATAATTTTGAAAAGGGATAAGGCTGCAAGAAGAACTAGAGAGGAAGCTCCACCGAAAGAAGAAGAGGAAAGAAGACTCGAGTTTTTGGAAATGTTTCAAGAGGGAGTTCCATAGGAAGAGGAAAATTCAGAAAAAGAGAAAAAAAAAGAAGAAGATTGAATGGATTATCCCGAACCTGACTCCGCCGCCGTCGCAGGAACCATTTATGATGGCCACGTCTAGGTGGATGGTGGTGCTACCATTCCTTTAGGATACCTTTCGGCTTCAGTAAAAACGCTNTTCATCCCCTTTTATATCAATAGGGAGCTACGAGCAAGGCAGCTCCGCTCCAGAAAGAAAAGAAGCCAGCAAGTCCTTTTCCGCTTGATCGCTAACTCATGAGCAAAGCCGCCTTTTGCCGCCCCTCACTCTGCCATGAGAACAAAGAAAGACGCACTATCCTCTTGTAGCTTTGCCTGCCGCCCTTCGCTTAGTAAGCCCCTCTTCGAGCCTCTACTGAACTGAATTCCGCTCGCCCCGGTTGTAGCGTTGACAAAGTAAACCGAGCCTAACCAAAGCGTCACAACAACATCCAAAGGTTTACTTTGTCAACTCCTTGCTTGTGTCATTGACAAAGGAGAGCAGCCCCCCCCTGTTGTTGATAGAGAGCTTACCGCCCCGCCCTTTATAGTCGCGGCTGTTGTCATGGAAAAAGAGTTTATTTTCTGTCAAAGAAGCATGCTTAACACAGCCCATAGCGTAAAGGCATTCGATCCGCGTCTAAACTCAATTAAGGGTAAGGGCCCGTACTCTCTCTTCTGTAGATACGTTCTCCCTTCCGGCTATGGTATGGGGGAAGGGAAGTGAGATCTACAGATTGATTTGATATTAGATGAGCGGCCGTACTATGATCGTT
>QANY01009351.1:10000-42500 GCA_003255025.1 Datisca glomerata
ATGCCTTAGCTTATGGGTAAAATCAAGAAAGAAGTGTGCTATACTCTTTATTACCGAAGGCTTAGGCTTCTATGGGACCAGCTGAACATGCTTCGGGGCATCGACCCTATAGTCAGAATCTTCAATCTGGAAGCTCTGCTGGTGCATCAGGCCAACAAGACATGTCCAAGATCATATGCCACTATTGCAAGAAGCCGGGTCACATGATTGCAGACTCTCGCACGCGGCAGAATGCAAACTCTCGTCGACAGTCAGACACAGCTCATCTTGCTGCTCCCCCAGAGACGCCTACTGAATCGGAGACTGAAAAATTCCCTTACTCCATAGGGCCTCTGCAGCATTACTTCTATGATCTTAGGAGCACTCCCACGCCCGACACAGAGAGTTTTACCCCACGACAGCGGAAGCAGATTCAGAGGTTGAATCCGTCTTGTCATATCTCTTCCTCCTCTGCTACAGGTATTTGCTCGCCCTTACGCTTACAACATGGGGGGGCTGCTTACTTTCTTCGGGTGCATCGAAGAGACTGGTGATTCTTAACTTCTTTCTTCTCTTCGTTCTCCATCTGAAGCAGCAGCCTTCTTGTTTAAACTTCAAACTCCGAACAATTCCCTCTAGCTAGTCTTGGTACTCTCTCTCGTTATCATCGAATATGTTCTGCTCTTTTTCATCTTCCCGCTCTCTCAGTGAATCTTCTTTCCGGCTTGAAAAAAAAAATGCTTATATTCACTTCTCCCCTACCTCCTGTCTTGTACAGGATCATGCGAGAGGCCCTATGGAGTAGTAAGGGGATTGGGAAGGACCGTAGAGTTGGCAAGCTCTCTTTTTTGGAGAAACTTCGTTTACCTCAGTCTTTTGCCTTTTTTGCTGTGTCTGGTTTTGTTCTCTCTACTCCCCTTTTTTTGTTCTGGCATCGTAGATTAGGACATGTCTGCAGCCCAAGGCTTAGATATTTGATTTCTACTGGAATGTTGGGGTCTGTACCTAACATTGATCTTTCTACTTGTATGGGTTGCAAGCTGGGAAAAGACTCGGCCCTTCCTTTATTAAAGATGCTCTTTCTACTTCTCCTTTTGATCTTGTGTCCGAAGCCCATCCTGCCCCTCTGTTATCGAAAGGAGGATCATCCGTATATGTAATTTTGGACAGAACAATGAAAAAATTGACTAAAATCCAGGTTTTCCGTTCTGATTCTGGAGGTGAATATATCTCCGCAGCCTTCCGAACTCTGCTTGCTTCAACTCACTTCACTTACAAAGCGCTTTCCCAACGATCCTGCCCCCACACTCCTCAGCAGAATGGAGTTGCCGAGCGGAGAAAGCATCGCCATATATTTGAGACTGCTCGCTTTCTCTTGCTCTCAGCTTCTGTCCCTAGTCAATTTTGGGCTGAAGCTGGCTGTTCTGACTGCCTTCTCTTTTTTTAACCGAATACCTTCCTCTGTCATCTCTGGTCTGTCTCTTTTTGAGAGAAGATTTTCTACCCCGCCTGACTATGAAGACCTTCGAGTCTATCGGGAGAGGATGTGGTGGTAACCCCCGCAGCTTCGTCTAGAGCCGGGCGTCCCGCCGTGTAGGAAGACTCACCCTAGCCACTATAGCGACCCCACCCCCAACTCTAGCTGAGAAGCACCCTCCATCCACTTCCCCTTTTTCGTGTGCCCAAAAGCCCGCCCGGTTTATGAGCCCCTTTCCGATTCCCTCACCCAATCCCATGAGAAGCAAGCCCAGAGGGCCTTGCCTTAACCTGTCCCCAGACAGCCGCTGGGATTGCTAAATGCTCCGCCACGAAGCAAGCTCTCCCGAATACGACAGATGCGGAAGTGGCTAAAGAAGTCGAAGGAAGAAAGTAGTTGGGCAACTGTATGCACGAGGGTACATTATGAGTATTCTGGGAATTGGCAACATTGACAGAAAGGGGGGGTAGGAATCCACTTTTTTAGGTGTAGCTATACTCAAAGTAGTCGGCCTAACCTTCGGTTCCCGTAACCAAGTTTTTCTTTCTCACTCTTTTTCTTACTTAATCCATACTTTTGACTTTTTCTTAAGTGTGGGGCAAAGGGCGCCCTCTACTTCTACTTCTAACTAAAGGCGAACAGCCGGCATTGCAAGCAAATAGAGAGCCCCCGCCCGTTTGAGTCGGTCGTTCCGAGCCGGAAAGCATACCGGCAGTTTGAGTCGCGAAAGGGCCACTTGCTTAATTTCATCTTTATTATATTTATATTATTATATATATATAACTTATATTATAAACAAAGAAAATCTTTTTTTTTTATCAAATTGTGCATTCCTGGGAAGAGGAAGAAGCAGATATAGCAAAGGCCTCCTCTTTCCGTCCGCTCTTCCCGAAGTGAGCGAATTGCATGTAGAGATCCGTAGGGGCTTATAGTTTAATTGGTTGAAACGTACCACTCATAACGGTTATATTGTAGGTTCGAGCCCTACTATTTTCTATGAAAGCAAGAAATAAATGGAAGGTTTTGTTCGAAATTCTGCCTTATTCCATGAGATCCCTCTAAGGAAGATACTAATCGTAGGGAAAATGGAATTTCCACAATGAGTGCAAACCCTTCTAATAGAATTGTAGAATACAAATTTTTGTTGTACCCAAAAAATGGATTTTGGTTATAATCATTATTGGAAATAATCAAATGATTCTGTTGATACATTCGAGTAATTAAACATTTTACAATTAGTAAACTAGATTTATTGTCATAACCTACATTTTCCAACAAAATAGATCTATTTAAAAAATGATCATGAGCAAATGCATAAATATACTCCCGAAAGATAAGTGGGTATAGGAAGTCACGTTGCCGATATTTATCAAGTTCTAAATATCCTTCAAATTCCTCCATTTGAAATTCGATTTGAACCAGGGATAGTATAATGAATTTATTGGGTTATCAAATGATACATAGTGCGATACAGTCAAAACAAGGTATTACAGTAAAAAAAGAATAAGAATAGATACCTCGTAAACAGGTAAGACTTATCAACAGACTCTCTATACTCTCTTTTTCCATCTAATTGGTTTATTTTAGGATAATAAAATGGTTAGAAATCCTTTATTTTTTCAATCCAATCGCTCTTTTGATTTTGGAAAAGAACTATACTTAACAATAAAACACTAGGAAAAGACCACATACGTCGAAGGTTTTTTGTTGATGTCAGAAAAAGTAGAAGTCCCACTCCTATTAACATAGGAACTGGAAGTGAAATAAAAGGTCTGATCCATGAATATTGATATGTATATTCCATAAAAAAATCTTTTGTTCCTAATTAATAATTTCTGATTCACCAACTCTTATCTCTTTTGAAAGGGCTCAGTTAATAACAAACTAAAATATGCAAAACTAAAATAGAATTTTATATTCTTAATTATTCTTAATTTTTTCAACTACTTCAAATATTTGAAATAAAGAGGTTAGAATTGTTCAAATGATATGACCAAATAAAATGACTAGTGAAATATTCATTTGAAGTCCAATTTTTTGAGATATAGAAAATGATAATTTTCATTATCATTGCTTACGAATTACAATAATTTCTAGCTATAGAGCAAGGACAAATAATTATACCAAAAAGCACGATTTTAGTATGAACCATAAAAGAAAGCCCATAACTTGACCCAATAAAATAAGAGCTATTTATTTTAGTTCGTTTATTCATAATCATTAACCAATTNATTCCAGAAATTTCGTATTCAATTATTATTTAGAAATAAAATATAAAGAATTTTTCTATTATCAATTTTTCCCGTTGACCTTCTTTTGTAGATAGAATCTTCAATGAGTAAAAAGAAGGAACCCAACCTAATAAAGGTGCTTGTTGAGTAAGGCCCACTTTCGAGCCCAAGCACCCAACCTAATAAAGGTGCTTGAGCGCATCTTTCTCATACATGGAATTATTTATATATGTTTGGATATGGATAACATATCGATTTTTTATATGGATCCATGGGGTTCGTTTGATTTGTGCTCGAGCCGGATGATGAAAAATTATCATGTCCGGTTCCTTCGGGGGATGGATCTATATTTTCTCTTTTTGAAAGACTTGTGCTCAAGTCAAGAGAGTAGGAACCATAGGAGAAAAATCGATCAATAGGAGTGTGGATCTTCTGAGATTTGGAGAAGGATATAAGGGGCCCTGAGACTCAGGAGCTTCAGACAATTGATTGGATACCAGCATTCACTTGCTTATCGTAGAGGCGGTCAGTCTGAGAATGGGCTGTGACATGGACTGGTCATGCCTGAGCATGGGCTGCTGAAAATCCGAAGATGAATGCTGCTGTAACGCATTAGTCACCATTTTTTTCTGATCCTTCGATAAAAAGATTCATTCTCTTCATAAAAAATAGGAGGTAGAACCAATAAATATTTCTTTTTCGATTCATCCCGCCTCCGTTACCTTTTGGGAGGCCTACGCCCCATAGAAATTGCCTACCTGAGACTGTCCCTTGGCCCGTAGGTCCTGACACAAGGTTAGAATTCTAGCTCTTCCAGAGTGGTATCTCACTGATGGCTCGGGCCCCCCGGAAGGAGGCCTTCTTCGCCCTCCACCTAAGCTGCGCAGGAAAGGCCCAAAGCCAATCCCAGGGAACAGTGAAGCTTCCATTTACAGGCCAGGGCCATAAGGGACTATATGAGATCCTAACAACATCATGGAAGCCAGCTGAAAAACGGATGCGCGCTACTAGCGCGCAACGGCTTTCAAGCTTGACTAATAGGGCTTTATAGAGAGAGGTGAGTAAGGGGCTCACTTCGCTTTTGTTGCGGAGCTCGCTGCCTTCCCACCCCTGCTTAGCGTTCCACTTGTGATCCTGGATGCAGTGGAGGATTTTGATAAATGCGCACGAATGATTTTTTAGTAAAGATTTCGTTGCAATCAAATATAGTTATTTTTGGAGACTAATGAGATTAGGAAAAGAGGACTCATTTAACTAACTAAATCACAATTTTTTTTTATTCCAGTAAAAGTAAATAAAAAAAGAAAGAATAATAAGAAACGGCACTTTGATTCTATATCATTTGATTCTGTATCATAGGAATCGAAATAATTCTTCTTAGGATTGTTGTGTTGTTTCAAAAGCTTTTTTTGTTTTCAAATCAAATAAATTATTTTATCTATGATTCATTGGAACAAAAAAAGCCCGGCTAGGTACTGACCAGGCCAGGCCGTGGAAATAAAAAGGGACTTTTCGTACGAAATAAAAGAGGTACTTTTATTTATATTAATAGATATTTTCTTATCTATTTTCTTAAATAGATTTTATTAACATTGAATATATTGGTATTTATATATTATAATCTAATATTATTTATATATTATAATATTGGATATTGGATTGGAGATATCTCTTTTTAGCCCTCACTTTATCTAAATGGAATTTCTGATAAAAGTTTTTATATATTTTTTTAGCTATATAAAGATATAGCTAAATAATTATTGATCGATTTGTGCGTATATGCAGAAATCTTTCTCATTATTACAGTGGATCCACAAAAAAAAAGAGTTTGTATCGAATAAAATATATACTTCGACTTTCTTGTCTTAAAACTTTGGCTCGTAAACACAAAAGTACTGTACGTGCTTTTTTGAAAAGGTTAAATTCGGAATTATTGGAAGAATTCTTTACGGAGGAAGAACGGGTTCTTTCTTTGATCTTCCCAAGAGCTTCTTTTACTTTGAGGAGGGTGTATAGGGGGCCCATTTGGGATATTCTTGAACAGCGAACAACCAGAGTTATTACTCACTACATCAAAAAATTTCCATTAATGAAAGATGTAAATCCATTGGAAAATCAAAAATACGCATGCCGGATGAAATGGTTGTTGCTATCTGTTACAATAACGAATTGACCCAGTGAATATCGCTTATTCTGGTGTTTATCAGTGGTGGTATACAATCGGTTTACGTACTAATGGGGATCTTTATACTGGAGCTATTTAACTTATGGCCGCTTCTCTATGGTACCAGTTGTTGCTTCATTGAATTTGCTTCATTAATAGGTTCACGATTCGATTTTGATCGTTATGGACTGGTACCAAGATCTAGTCCTCGACAGGCAGACTTAATTTTAACAGCGGGTAAGAAGGGGGAAACAAGCACACTTGGAGAGCGCAGTACAACGGAGAGTTGTATGGTGCGTTCGGGAAGGATGAATCACTCCCGAAAAGGAATCTATTGATTCTCTCCCAAATTTGTAGATGAATTACATGTGAATTTTCCTCTTTTCGTATCTAAAATCAAAGAATTAGTAATACTTTTTCTCTTTGGTATACCTACCAATTAATTGTATTAAGGATTAAGGGAGGCAAAATCATCACATGAAACCGGTTAAAAACTCCAACATAGTACAAACGATTTTTTGACATGAGGAGGAACGTATGGGATTCAATGCAGTCTCAAGATACTATCATTACCACCTGGACAATTAGACATCCAACCCGTAATCGCAACGACCCAATTGCAAGAGCGGAGCTCTACCAACTGAGCTATATCCCCCCGAGCCAAGTGGGGTTCCAGCAAGCCACTGCTACATCCATTTCATTAGGAATTGATGATCTTTTAACAATACCTTCTAAGGGAGAGTCTTTACTTTAATATATGGGACTTAGGCGGGGAACCTCAGTTAAACAAACTAGTAAGATAATCAGTCATCTAATCTTAGGCTTCGTTACCTGACTTATCAGCCAGCAAGTAAACTACCTTAACCCCCTGAAATCTAAGTAAGGAGTTGGCAGCGTTTCGAGCTAGGAGTTGAACCAAGGCCGCTATTCCGGACTTAGAGATAGTAGTTCCCAAGTATGATATGAAATAGGAAGGAATAGAGTCAAGGCCTTGTCCTACTCTAATACAAGTAAGTAGCTAACGCTACCTTAATCCCCTGAAGTAAGGATTTTGAAGCTCAGGAGCAAGAGTAACTGTAGTTGCTACGGCCAGGGGAGCTAGTCTCGTAACTGCGGGCAGTTCGAGTTCTAGTTCTTTACAAGACAGATGGGAACTGTAGCTAACAAGTGTGCCCTGAGTGGAATCCTACTTATACTCTTTCTACTATATTGGCAGGACGGGTGCCAAGTTCTTAGTAGCTAGGCAGCTAAGCCAGTAGTAGTTCAGTTCAGGGCATGAAGCTACAGGTTCTATTTGCGGTCGTGAGACAGAGGTCAGAGGCAACTTGTTATATAGGTAGCCGTGCGTGTTAATAGATCTTCTTCTTGATGTCTATAAGTGAAGATTGGATGGATGCCCGCACCTTGGGTATGCTTTCAAAAGGGCTGTTTTCATGCGTGCTGGTGTTCGTGGTCTCTTGGTTTTTCTCGTGGGGGAAGGCTGGATCGGCGCATCTACAAGTTGAGAGTGTGCTCGGGCAAGTGGGCTAACCAGAACTACTAGTAACGGGATTTGCCTGCAATACGAGTAAGGGGAATGGAACTCTTGTTTGAGAACTTTAGCTACGGACTTAGGTTAGCTAGCTCAGCTTCTCCTATGGCTATTTGGATTAAGGAACTAGGGTAATGCGAAGACAAAGAAGGCCTAATAATGGTGAGTCGAATCAGGCGCGGCAGCCGTTCCAAGGCTTTTATGCCACCGTTCAGGCCTTATTTAAGATAGGAGAATGAGGTTCAAGCAAGAGACTCCGGGTTTTGCCTAAGGCGAGTAGCAGACTCTGGTTTCAGTGCACGTGTGGAAGGCAACTCTGTTTAGCCAGCAAGCATAGGAAAGAAAGCCCCCCGGGGAATTTACTATTAATGCTAATCCATTAGTTCTAGCTCGAAGTTTGCCCTTAGTTGTCTCGAAGTTAGCTGCTTGGCATGAGTAGCTTGGGCAGTCTTAGTGAGTAGCTTGGCTTGCTCATGCGGGGCTTTGGAAAGAAAGTAAGCAGGGAATTCATATACTAATCTTCTAATCCAGCTCGAGAAGTTTTTTTGTTTAAAAGTAGATCGGGAGTTCAAGTAGATGTGAAATTAGGGTGAGGTTGACTATTCTAGTCTACAAGTCACTTAGCTAAACGAAATCCTGAGTATCGACTGTCGTGTGAGTCTCGACCAATGTGTAGCTGCCATTAAAAGGCTATAAGTAACGGCATTCTCAGTTAAGATAACAGGATTCAAGCTTGAAAAAGTGTACGTGCTTGTTATAAGTAGATGTAGATGTGAAGGTGCCTAAGGAACCGCCCTAACCCCCTCCCCTGAAATACGTTGTTAGAGGCGTTGGCTATTCGTAGATCTGTTATACAGGCGATTTAGCTACTTTCTTTCAGAACCTTAGTAGCGGGTATTAGGTTAGGGGATACCTGCAGAACCGTGTATATGTGGAACAAGCTACGCACGTTATATGTCCTTTAAAGCTACCGTTAAGGAAGTCTCAAAGATAGGAGAACGAGATCCGGGCACTAGCGTGTTAAAGGAAAAAGGGGTACTTATTAATGGACGTATGAAAATCGTATGAATCGATAAGACCTGATCTCCAATCTCTTTCACGAAAAGGAGCTAAAATGCCACTTTCGAATGACGAAAGAGGTTCTTTTAGGCTCCCTCGAGAAGCTGATGCCAGAACTGCTGTAGCTAACCTAGGAGTTCTGTTGTTAGGGGCCCGGGGAGTACCATGAGTTGATGTCTAGAGAACTCTTCTTATAGGACCGGACTACGGAAAAACTATCCCACACCGGAGGAACGGAAACACCCCTTTAACAAGCAAGCTACGCACCTTTGAGTTCCCGGGGTGAGGTGCGAAGCTAGTTCCCGAGTAAGTAGCTAAAGCAAGAGGGCTATCAAGCAAGCGATTGTAGGTACGCTAAGTTTATATATTATCTTATATAAGATAAGCAGATTGGTGTGGAACTAGATCCTCTGCTAGAGTCAGAGTTGTTGTGTAGCCAGGTTCACCTGCCCGATGCCAATGATACGAAGAGCTAGCTTTGCTACCCTGGGGCTCAGATAAAAGTCTACTTGCTTGCTAGAGAAGGTGACCCTTTCGTTTTCGGGTTTGCTTGTCGTTTTTGTTTGAACAGAGATTCTTTTAATGTTCCTTGTACCCGGGTACAAACAAGGTCGAAAAGAAAGACAATAAAAGAATTTATAATAACAATCAATATCAAGAATTGCTTAAATAACTCAGCGCGTCCAAAATAAGAGTCACGCTCTTGCCCTTTAGAAAGAGGCTTAATCGGTTCGAATCCGAATAAGGGCCTTTTTCGGTATGCCGCTCCGCGAGAAAGAAAACCAAGTGGTCTGCGGTGATGTCAGAATTTGCACCTACTTTCACTTTTTTTTTGTTGAGAAAAGATATCGGGGAGACCCTTGACCTGGGCAGGCGCTAGCGCCCTTCTTTGTTTAGTTTGTTTAGATAGGTGCTCGCCCTATAGAGTCAGGTTCGCAGTTTGCTGGGCGCTTTTCTTGCTTTTTATGAAGTCGCCCTTTTTCTTTCGTTTGTGCATCTTTCTTTCTCTCATGCTTTCCGTTGGTCAACAACCAACCACAGCTCTCAATAGTTCTTCACTACTCGTACAGGAAGGAGTCTCTTTCTGTTTGGAGGGAATCATTTTTTCTCAATCAAGAATGCCTCAACTGGATAAATTTACTTATTTCACACAATTCTTCTGGTCATGCCTTTTCTTCTTTACTTTCTATATTCCCATATGCAATGATGGAGATGGAGTACTTGGGATCAGCAGAATTCTCAAACTACGGAACCAACTGGTTTCACACCGGGGGAACAACATACGGAGCAACGACCCCAACAGTTTGGAAGATATCTTGAGAAAAGGT
Source organism: Datisca glomerata (assembly GCA_003255025.1). NCBI lineage: Eukaryota > Viridiplantae > Streptophyta > Magnoliopsida > Cucurbitales > Datiscaceae > Datisca > Datisca glomerata. The sequence goes on from QANY01009351.1 coordinate 19,770, forward strand.
TTTAGCACCGGTGTATCCTATATGTACTCTAGTTTATTCGAAGTATCCCAATGGTGTAACGCCGTCGACTTATTGGGAAAAAGGAGGAAAATCACTTTGATCTCTTGTTTCGGAGAAATTAGTGGCTCACGAGGAATAGAAAGAAACATCTTCTATTTGATCTCGAAGTCCTCATATAGCACTTCTTCCAATCCTGGATGGGGGATCACTTGTAGGAATGACATAATGCTAATCCATGTTCCACACGGCCAAGGAAGCATCGTTTTTTAATCTCATTATGACTTGGTCGTTCGGAAGAGATTCTTTCTCGATCAGAATAGTAGAATGGAAGGCATTACAAGAGATATATACCCCTTTTCAAATCGCCACGCGAAGACGGACGTTCAGAAAGGTTATCGAGATTCTCAATCGCTCTTTTTAGTGGGGAGGAAGAGTGCGGGAAGGGAGCGAGACCAAGCCGAGCCACTAGGAGAGTCAGCCCTTCTCACGTGTCAAGTTGAATAAATGAATGCAGCCTCAACCAGAGAGATCAACCTGCGCCTTTCATTTTAGGCCGCCGGCGGCGCAGAACGCACTAATCCGCGACCAACAACAAGTTTTCCGAAACCAAATAGAATTGTGACTTTACAAAAATGCTTGCTGAAAATCAACGAAAGAAGGAAGGTCCATTTTCCCACGTAGTTCGTCGGTCAAACCAACGAGATTCTCTTCTCAAAGTCATAGAGAGATCTTTTTCTAGTTAGACTTCTATCAATGCAATGAAAGAACCATCCCTTCCTCTTTGTTTGTCCTGTCAGATAGAAAGAAAATGAGACCCCAAAGAGCCCTTCTTTACCACTTTAGCGGGTGGGGGTGAAGGGGGGGGTTTACATACAACCGAGGCAAAGTGGTTTATGATTGAATCTCAGAGGCATTCTTATCATTTGGTAGATCCAAGTCCATGGCCTATTTCGGGTTCACTCGGAGCTTTGGCAACCACCGTAGGAGGTGTGATGTACATGCACTCATTTCAAGGGGGTGCAACACTTCTCAGTTTGGGCCTCATATTTATCCTATATACCATGTTCGTATGGTGGCGCGATGTTCTACGTGAATCCACGTTGGAAGGACATCATACCAAAGTCGTACAATTAGGACTTCGATATGGTTTTATTCTGTTTATCGTATCGGAGGTTATGTTCCTTTTTGCTTTTTTTCGGGCTTCTTCTCATTCTTCTTTGGCACCTACGGTAGAGATCGGAGGTATTTGGCCCCCAAAAGGGATTGGGGTTTTAGATCCTCGGGAAATCCCTTTTCTTAATACCCCTATTCTCCTTTCATCCGGAGCTGCCGTAACTTGGGCTCATCATGCTATACTCGCGGGGAAGGAAAAACGAGCAGTTTATGCTTTAGTAGCTACCGTTTCACTGGCTCTAGTATTCACTGGCTTTCAAGGAATGGAATATTATCAAGCACCCTTCACTATTTCGGATAGTATTTATGGTTCCACCTTTTTCTTAGCAACTGGCTTTCATGGTTTTCATGTGATTATAGGTACTCTTTTCTTGATCATATGTGGTATTCGCCAATATCTTGGTCAGATGACCAAGGAGCATCACGTTGGCTTTGAAGCAGCTGCATGGTACTGGCATTTTGTAGACGTGGTTCGGTTATTCCTATTTGTCTCTATCTATTGGTGGGGAGGTATATGAAAGAACGAAACAGTGGATTGAGGAATGAAAGCTCGAAGACAAAGAGAACCGGGCTTTTCCAAAGAATTACTGCAGCTTTCCCACTCCCTTTGATTATTATATACAAAAAAGTCTCTTCCACTTTCCTACCAAATCTCTCTTTATTCTGGCACATAAATGAAGGGATCGAAGAGATTATGGCAGATCATGTTCACCAAGAAATGACCCGAAATTTGATCTTGGTCTATTTGAGATTGTTCCTTTTAATCGTAATCAAAGATGTTTTCTTGTCTCTCATTTCTTTTCCGAACAAATCGAAGAACCTAATGGATCGAACTCATCCTTGGCTGCTATGAAACATATCGGCCTTGCGTTGCGGAAGGAACGTTCTGTTCTGTTTTGAGTTGAAGGCAAGAGCTCTTTCTTCAATAAAGGTTTTGAACCCTATCTTATTAATAATAAGAAAGGGGCTTGTTGAAGCTATGAAGCATCTGAGAGTATTCCATTCCGTTTTTCAGCTGGATCCGGGCTTGGTTCGACCTGAAAAAACTTTATTTAAGAGAGAGAGAGGGGCTTTTTGCGAAAGGCTATCAACGTATACGTATATAGAAAGAGTCAGTGTGCGTGCAGGGTGTAGGTATATCACTTACGAGAAAGAACCCCAAGTCAGTAAAGTAGTTAACCAAACACAAGTAAGTAGTTCGTCAGTCCTTCCTCCGACGCCTCCCGTTCATTCTTCTTCATTTAATCATCTTTGTTCTGTTCTTCCGTTCATAGGTCCCAAGCCCTTCTTAGAAAGCCCTCCTTCCTCTCCTTAAGTAAAAAAAAAAAAGAAGAATGCTGCTTGATTTGAACGAACATTGTAAGAACCTTTCTAACTGACACCCCAGTCATAATCCCACCCACGTCTTTTTTTTTGAACAAAGAGGCAAAGGCCTAAATCTGAAGCAGCAGCCAAATTTTTTGTCCTTTTGATTTGAGTTAATAATAAAGGTTTCATTAATGAAAAGAAAAGCGGAGGCCCGCCATCTGCTAGCATTGTGGTTTGGAATCGATTCTTTATCAATGGCCCACCCTTTCTTTGAACCTTGTCAATGATCGAACTTAAAGATATGAACTGAGTGCCATTTGATGAGTAACTGAGAACAAGGGAGAGGGATATGGAAAGGATGAAGTAATGAAAGAGGAAGTCATTGCTAGTAGTAACGACTTGTCACGATCCATTGGTTCATATAGAATCCATGTCCTAGGTGTATCAAAAAACATTCTTTTCGCTAAGCGTATATAATAAAATAGAGTGAAAGGGTCCACCCCGAAACCAAGGGGGTACTAACTAACAGCTGAGTCCTCTCCGAACCGCAGGAGATAGTTGCCCATCATACGGCTCACCAACTTCACTTGCCTCTATGGGAGGCTCGCTCCGGGCAGGTTCGGATCACTTACAATACACGGCTCTACGAAGGAAGGGCTTGGTGGGTTAGGAACGTTTTCAATAATCTTCTTTTCCCGTATTTGTTTGATGAGAAATGCGAGACGAAAAAGGAACTCATCTTTTCGACTGGGAAATGCGAGTCTGTTTTGTCCACTTTCTCCATCCCCCTCTATCAAAATGATCAAAAAGGAAGGCGAGCTTGCTTCTTATTCTCGTCTTCGATCTCTTCCCCCGCTCGTTGTCACCTATGTTGAAGAAAGGTTTGGAACCCTGTAGAGAATGAAGAGGGGCCAAGCATCTTCCTCTCAACAGTGCTTCTTGAGGCTCCACTCTCCCCCCTGAATAAGTAAGGCCCCGTTAGCCTGGGCGAAGATGGGGATAAGGAATAAGGATTGAAGCCCCCTTAGCTCTGCCAGGGACTGGACAGGGGTTAGCTCTGTAAATGTGTAGAGCCAAGTGTAGTGTGGTGTAGTAGTAGGCACTTCTAGGCCCCTTCCCGGCTACTGGATCACTCCAGTGCTTTGGGTACTACGGACCCTCTGCCATCCATTGCAGCAGAGCCATTTCATGAGCGGGGGGGCTAAGCGCAGTTCTTTGAATCAAACGTTGAATGAAATCTATTCTTTTTTAGATATCAAAAGCAAAATAGGATAGGATAGATGGATGGATCCATCTTTCTATTCATATATATTACTAATATATTACTAAAAAAGAATGGATTTATTAAGTAGCGTAGCAAGAAGCCCCAAATCCTTGATTTGGCCAGGAAAGACTGCACTGCTTTGGGCCCAGGAAGCGAAGGGAATGAGCTCGGTTCTTCTCCACACTTTTTTTTATCCGTGTCCGTTCCGCATGCGCTTCGCGCGCCATTGGCGCTTTGTTCTCCTCTTATTCTTCATTGGACGGTTCGGATGGACTTCGCCGTTCTTTCCCAACAAAAATGGAAAAAAAGGGCTGTATCACATCGAGATGTCGATTCGTTTTCCGCCCCCAATGAGATGGGGAATTTTGAATCCCCTCTTTCTACTTTGAGGCCCTTCATCTTTCTGAATCGAGGCCCGGCCCGGCTCGCGTCGTTCCAACAACCGGCGGGAAGCACCTCAGTATACGATCGCGCGCAGTAACTGGGAGTCCTATTACACCTAAGGCCAACTTCAATTCACCAAACCAAGGTTCATCTCGTGTAGTGATTGTGGACTCGTACAAGGATATTGAGTAGACGGTTGATGTATCAGACTCGACCCTCTCTTTCGTAGCATGCATTTCCATCCGTGTCGCAACTGATTCGGTAAGCTACGTGTCCGGTGCACGGAGAACTGCCTTCGGTCCCCCAAACTTACTTACTCGTGGCAACCTTTCGGCCACCCAACGACCTATAACGCTAGTCACTACTCCCACTGGGGCTAGGAAGTAAGCCCCACAACCCAAAGCGGCGAAGAACAAATAGAATTTGCTACAAAATCCGGCTAACGGGGGTATTCTTGCGTATGAGAACATAGTAATGGAGAAGGTAATAGCCGAAATAGGATTCGTTTTGGCTAGAGCGCCCAAATCCGCTATATATTTGACACGGGTTTGCCGTAATGCTAAAACTATGGCGAATGCATCTATCGTCATTAATGCATAAATAAAGAGACCAATTAGTAGTGATTGAATTCCTTCTATGGTTCCACATGAGAAACCAGTACGAATATAACCTACATGTCCAATTGAACTATAAGCTAGAGGTCTTTTGACTTTCGTTTGGGCCATGGCGGCCAGTGCTCCTAAGATCATAGAAGCAATGCTGTAGAAAAAGAAGATTTGTTGCAATGTAGCTCCATAGGAACCATAAATAGAAAGACGTGAAATATAAGCAAAAATAGAGATTTTAGGCGCAATAGAAAGGAATGTTGTAACCGGGGTGGGTGAACCCTCATAGATATCAGGTGCCCACATATATAGAGTCAAAAGAGATATGGAGTCCGAAGGGGGGGGTTTCTTCGGGGCTTGAGAGATGGAATAGATAGGGCCCCACAAGTTTTGAATTCGCCGCTGGGGAATTCACACGAAAGGGAACGAGGAATTCTCAACGAAAAAAGTGCTCTCTGAACCGAACGTGAAAGTAGTTTTCCATCAGACGGCTGTTCCCGTAACTCCACTCTCGACTTGGATTATATATCCAAAAAGGTCCGCTCTCGGCCATTCCACACGCTGCCTAGCAGAGGTGTGGTTATCTGAAGTGGATTCTCTCTTTTCTAGTGGATACCGAACCTGCTGCCCCATTGACTAAGAAGGGGGCGGGCGCAGCAGCTACATGGACCCCTTCCTTTCTGTTGTTGCCAGCGCTTTCCCGGGCCAAGCCGGAATTATTTATTAGAAAGGGCAGGCAAAGCCCGAAGACTGATATCCTAATAGGCCAGCAGGCGGAACGAGGAGAGGGCCCGGCAATCATACCACCGCGGTCGAAAAAGCGTCTTCCTTTCAGATAAGACGCACCGTAGGCCATCCTCGGCCTTCTTCGTTTTCGATGAAAAAGAAAGAAAATCTCGATCTCCGAAAGCGTTTTCCTTTCCCTCCCTTCGTCGAGCCTTTCCTTTAATGGTTGGGGGAAGCATTTCCTTATCTGAACTTGACGGGCATTCTTTCTAGCCTTATTCAAATAGGGGTGGGTTTGGTTTGGGTTTGAACATAGGCTCAAACATGATTAGAAGGTCCTAGCTACGCCATGCGTTCAATACAAAATCTGGAAAGCTGCAGGGATGACAAAACGAGGGCGCTTTCCTGTGTTGCACTGAAAAAAAAAGGACCTAAGAGAAGACGCTCTTCTCTTAGGTTTCTTCCTCCCGCGCCCGCCGCCGCCCGGCCCGCCTTAGAGGGGAAGATTAGTAAAGTGAGAAAAGACAGAGGGAAGGGGAGCAGCATCTTATTCTCTTTGCGAGAAGTTCTGATTCCTCATATCCAAGGCAGCTTACCACAAGCACCCCGCCTCATACGACTAGTTCGGGGGGGCTGTTCGCCTTTTGAATCAAACAAAGTCAAAAGTAAGTAGTAGGGGCTTCATAGCTACTTTCATTCTAAAGGAAACCGAAGAACCAACCTTTAGTCAATAGGAGCCCTACTTCCCTCTTTGCGACCTCATCACTTCAATTCAAGCGCAAAGCTCTTTCTTTCTTAGTCACCGGGCGGAGCGCACCTTTGGTACTTCAGTAGGGCGAGCTGTTTGATAGTGACTTCTTTCATTTGGTAGGACGACGAAAGGCTACTTCAATCTAGGAAACAGCCGGAAACTCGAGAGGGTCGCCTTTGGAAGCGTTCACCGGTAATAAAAGCGTCACGACATAATCAAAAGAAAGGAGTTTAGCTGACTGAATCCAATCCATAAATCCAGAAAGAAAGAAAGTGCGTTCCCTTTCGTCAAGTAGGTAAAAAAAGAGGCATACGAACCACTTTTGCTTTGCCTTAGACTCTATTGGAACAAAGCAAAGAAGGAGGCGGAATGGAGAAAGGAAAGGGACAAGGGCGGTCTTGCTTGGCGCGAAGGCTGCTGGTTCGGGGGTAGGGTACGGTACTAAAGGTCCTCGGACTTCCAGGCGGTTTTTCTTTTGGGCAGCTGTTCACCATTGGATCTCGCCAATACAGCCCCCCATAGTTTTCGTTACCGAGATATCTTTTTTTTAATTGTTCCCAGGGATTTTATTGGTAATCTGCTCCCATGCTGCAAACAGTCAAATCTGAACTAAACCCTGTCGCTCTTCTTTCTTTCCTCGCGGGCAGGAAGCACACCAGCAGCGTGTCTTGCGTGATTCTACTGTGTTTTTTGCACTTGACTGGGTGGACAGTTGACCGGAAGAGAACTTCGATTCGCCCGGCCAGCAGGTGGGCGGCGTGCTTATCTTGTGTGACAACACTACAGAGCGAGTGGCTCTTCTAGGCGGGCAGCTGTGTGACAACACTACAGAGAAAGCGGCGCTTTCGTGTAACATGCTATGGTCTCAACGCCCTTACGAGGTAGTGATGAGTTTCACGCGCTCTAAGCCCGGCCCGTGCGCTGTTAGGAAGATTGGCCACAATCTTAGCGGTACCACCCACACTACCCTACCACCTATAGGTGGCCGTCCGTCCTACAGCCGCCCGAAAAGGAACTGCAGTGATCTTGAATAGCAATCCTACAGCGATAGATAGAATCCCCATAAAAATACCACTAGATAGAGCACCAGTGATTTCGTATCCGGTCAAAATCTTGGCTAATTGATCGAAGTGGGTAGCTCCAGTAGACCCATAGATCATGGAACAAATAGGGTGGGTAGACCCAACCACCACACTAGACGTATAGACGCGAACCCCCCTCGCTACCGTACGTGCGACTCTCACCGCATACGGCTCGCACAAAGACTCCTAAATCCATCCCGAGCCTTTTCTTCCACCTCTCCTCTCCAATCCTCGATCAAACTTGCGTTCCCCAGGCGCTATGAAATGGGGGGTCTTTCCTTCGCCTATCGTATGTATTGGCTTGGCTTCGTCCAGAACTAAGGAGGCATTCTGGCGGGCGCGTGCGTGTAAGAAGGCCGACCACGACATAAGCTAAAAGACTACGACTACAAGCCGGAAGCGACTCGCTTCTATTCTCGTTGGGATTGGATATAGATGGGGAATCTATAGATCGTAGTAATTCGCCAACCTCTCTAAACAAAAATACGATACAATTTCACTTCAGCCCCCAAAAAAAAAAAGAAAGAGCGAAGCTCGGTGGGCCTTCCTACGCTGATGAATGCCTCCTTTCTCTTCTCTTAAGTATACAACAAACAAGTGGGAGAGGCAGGATTCGAACCTACGTAGAAAAACTTCAACAGATTTACAGTCTGCCGCTTTTGACCACTCGGCCACTCTCCCCTTCCCGGGCCGAGGCCCCCCTCAATGGGTTCTAAGAAGGAGGGCGGCGCCCTGAATCAATCAAAAAGCTTATTTCTTTGATTGAAGGGAACTCAGACTCTTTATTAGCTTAGCTAGCGTTCCGGGAGAATCTAGTCATTTAGTCAGTTCATAACAATCTCTGTAAAGCAAGGGGCAAAGCTTCTACGACAGCTTCCCCCTCATATAGTCGTCGGCCTTCCCCAGCCCGCCCTTCGTCGCTTCTGGCGAAGCTGCGAGTTCATGAGCAAGTGAATGAACGAGCCATGTTCCTAAAAGGAGTGACCATCTTTGTTTTATTCCCTTCCCCTATCCTGTCAAAGCCCATAGGTTGGGCGCTAGCGCTTTACTAATATAATAGAAAGTCAGGCTCTTCCGCTGAGCGAAGCTGCGAGCCTACCCTTCTCGAGCCTACTAAAATAGCTTACGCTTACCAAGCCTAGTCTACAAAAAGAGGGCTACAGCAAGCAAGCTTTCCCCCTTTGTTTGTTGTGGGTCGCGCCTCACCGCAGGCACTGAATGAAATGAGTGGAGATCTTCCTTCCCCCTTGTTAATTACCAAGAACTTCGTTGCCACTAGTGGCGAAGAACAATTCGACCATCCCACCCAAAAACAACTCGGAGCCTAAAGAGAAGAGAGTTCAGTCTACAAGAAGCTGGCAGAGCTTTAGCCATTGGACTACATCTATCCTACCTAAAGAGTCACCCTTTTTTTTGTTCGTTCTTCGAATGACGCTAGTGGAGACTCCTTCCGGCTAATGAAGAGACTACTCCATCCCATTCATTCCCAGTGGATCCTTCTTCTCCCTAAGAATTGAACGAACCAAGTTCACCTATACGAGAGTGAGGAAGAAAAACCAAGAAGAAACTTCCCACTTTTGATGTCCCACGATTCTACTAGTTTAGAAACTAAGGAGAAGGACAGGGGTCGCTAGGTCAGAAAAGCGAGAACTCTCAATTCTCCCCAAGTAGGATTTGAACCTACGACCAGTCAGTTAACAGCCGACCGCTCTACCACTGAGCTACTGAGGAACAACGGACTTAAGGAAGCCCACTCTCGTTCTTTGGACCAACTTATGACCGAACAAAAAAGGTTCGTCACTCTTTTTCACATACACCGGGAGAAAAGGTTACGATAGCAAGCCCCTCCCCGGCCGGAGAGCCTCCAGGACAAGGGGGCGGCGGTCAACCATCCACTCTCGAGATTAATATTGATCAATCGATCTCCGCGTCCTGCCAGTTCGCTAAGTAGACTCACTCTACCGAGGGGCAACAAAGGCTGGAACTCCTCCTGCCAAAAACCAGGGACCTACTTCTCATCCTCGGAGTTAGCAGGTATGAAAGAGTCCCCTCTCTGTCTGTCTCTCCGAGTTTCTACTACTAAGTAGCACTTCTGCTATTCAATCATAGAATCGATTCCGGTCAAGCTGAAAAGCCCTATCCCTATCTTATTAGTAAGCTAGTGCGCCCCCCTTCTTTATCAAAGTCAACTTTCTCGCTTGTTAGTCAGCCCCTACCTTTTTTTATGGGATATTTGAAGAAGCGCAGGTTTGGAACCCTATACAAGGTGCTGGTCTCGATCTCGCTTGGTGGTGCCCCTCTCGATGATTGTTGACTCAACATTGATTTCGTGCTTGAGTTGGGGGGCCCTCCCTCCATCTATCGAGTCAAGTAATTCGCTATCGGAAATTTGTCCGCCCTCATGCCATGCTTCTTCTTTCTCCGAATCGGTTCCTAGTGTCAGTCAATCAAGATTCGCCATCAAGAGAGGGGAGAGCCTTTACTTTAGGTTAAGTCGGTCTCGTCATTCACGCAATTCCCCCGTCCATCGATCACGCGAGTACGCATCCAGTCAGCACATAGCGAACGAAAAAAGCGTTCATCCTGGATTCTCTTCCTCAATCCAAATTTCTATCAATTGATCCCTATTCATTCGGTCAAAGTCTCCACGGCCTTTTCACGCCCCTCTACTGAGAGGTGCACCATGTTGATAGGAATCGGCAAAGACCTTCTTGTACACGTCCTCGAAGGCTGCATTCATGGCAATCATCACTAGTTTCTCCCGAGGGCATGGTATGGCTTTGTTCTTGGTGTTGTTTAATAGATGTCGAGTGCCGTCCGAGAATCTCCATCTGCTCTAAGTGGGCGAGCTAGAATCCTTATGTCAGGTTGGTTGTTAAAATTTCTCTTTACCCTTTGCATCTTCATCTTTTCGAAAGCCCAGACCCATTCTTCTGAATCTTCATTAGTCCTATTTCAGGTGCAAAGCCTCTTCAATAAAGACCTCTTTCTTTTTTTTCTCCCTCATTTCTAATTTTGTTGATTAAAAGAGGATAAGCGCTATCCATTGAGTAAAGGGAGGGTTTGCTACAGTGATTCGGTCGGTTCCCGTTCGCCTGCCCCCTCATAGTCCATTAGTGGGTAGGGTGGTCAACTTAGAGGGCGCCCGCCTCCTCTTCAGACGTGTCCTCGACAACTTGGCGGTTGTTCGGTCTCCGCTTTTGGGGGCGGAAGTGCTTGGTCGCTGGGGTTTCCTTTTCCTCAACCAAAACGAATTCGGTTGTGTCAGCCGGTCTAACATTTTGTTATGAGCTGGCTAGACAAACAAAGATGGATTGAAGGTCAGATAGATTTGAGTTCAAGTGGCACAGGACCTTCGATCGACCATGGGGCGTATTCTACCCTTACCGAATTCATTCTATTGAAGCGTAACGTAAAAAGCTCCTTCTCATCTTGTGTTGCATTTCTTTGGTTTGGAAGTTCCAGAATGTTGTCTGTGGATTTCTAACAAAGGAAAGCCCCCTTATGCCATTTGATTAATGAAAGTTTCGTGCTGCTCGCCACTCCCCGAGGCCAAGGACGCGGTCGAACCGTCATTCCAGGATTTGCAGTCCAATACATTTCCATTATGTTACCTAGCCAAACCCGCCACCTCATGTGCCAAAGTAAAACGGTTGTTCTTCCTTCCCCGCTCCCTCTTTTTCTACATATGCGGTGGCGGGTTACCATAGAAGAGGGGACAACTTCTTTCTCCCTTGCCTTGCTCCATTTTCCTTTTCTAAAGCAAGGCACTCCACTACTAGTACAGAGGCCAGATAGAAGGTTGTTCATCCAGCCCAGCGAGCGGATCCATTGTTTATACGGCAGTGCAATGCAGCTGAAAAAGGTAAGCTCCTTTTTTTTAGTAAGGTATAGGTTGGGGAAAACTCCAAAACTAGGGTTCCAAAAAGCTGACCTTAGATTATATATCCGTTTTCGAAAGGGGCACCCCCCTAAACTACAAGCTAGCGCGCAACGGCTTTTCAGCCGTTGTTGCTTGCTGCTTGCAAGCTCGAAAATATCTCTTTCGCTTCTTCTTTCGCACAAGCGCTTGGTTTGCCCCTTGTTGTCTTGCATTTATTTTGTGATCCTCCGCTTCAGTCTGCATTTTTCGGATAGCCTGGATCCGACGTTGATTTCCGATTTCAATGTCAGCTCTAGGTTTTGGGCGGCCCATCTGGTTAGTTCAGCTATCACTGCTGGAAGCCCCTGCGGTTGTTCAGCTGCGTACTCCCCGTCCGCGTATCTCACACTCCCAAAGAATCTCTTTTCTTTCATATTTCATTTAACTTTCCTGCATTTTTCTTTCTATCCATAGGTCGGCTTCGTGCAGATAGATGTTTGCCGGGGGAGATGGGTGCTCCTGAGGTATGCCCTTCCGGTGGGTTGTTCTCTTCTCTGTCTTTTCCATCCAGTGCCCGCACTGCGTCAGAAAATCTTCGTCTTCGATCTCTCTTCGCAACGCAATATAGAAGTCTAACAGTTTCTTTCGGCATCTGTCTTTTAAGTAATTGATCTCATATCTATAAGCGGTCTGCGTTCACTTAAGCCTACGCCCGCCCATTCCTTTCAAGCTTGACCCCGCCCTTAGACTCGTTACGCTCTTCGACTGAACTCGTTGGCTCCGTGCTCTATTCGGTCGGAACCCGGTTCGAGAACCTTCTATCATAGATTCCCTTCACCAAGTCATCGCCAGCAATCAGCTCTTATCCCTTGGTGTCAAAGGGCGAGTTCCTTTCTTGTCTTACCCAAAAACTTTCTTTATTCTCATTGGAGAAAGACTCTCCCGCGGCAAGGTTTTACACATAGGGCCAGCTGCTTTCTTTATCTCGCTTGCCGTTAGTCCGTCTAGCGCCTTTCGGTTGGGGTCCGCCCCGGGGGTTAGACCGCTTGGGTTAGATTTTATAGTCTCGAAGGCAGTCAACGTGTCAGCCATTCTTCTCCCATTAGACTTGTAAATCCTTTGCTCTTTTTCCTTCTCTCTTCCTGTTCTCTCCCTATACTTTATTTGACAGGGGCGGAGAATACCACTCTATCAATAACAAGAATCAAGTCGCAATTAAGTTTCAAATGGTTTGAGCTTGGAAGCAACCTACTATCTATCGATAGGCGAGAATAGACAGCTATTGGCTGCTTCGCCTATCTATTCTATTATGGCCGGCTTGGAGACATCAGAGGAAGACCATCATCTCTATCCGGGTACGATCATAGCTTTGTTCATTCGTTGAACCTTGGGGATAACCATTAGCATTGAGGTCAATCACCACACCACCTCTATCATACATACGACATTACATGACGCGAGAGTGCATGGTCAACACAGACCTAAAGCGCCTACATTCCGCTTGCAGCCAATACAACCACAACCTAACTTGCACGAGATTCAACAACCGAAACTACTGCTAGTCTCAAGGGGACGGCATCCTCCTATAATAGTTAGCAGTACTGAACAAGCGAGTCATCGGTCCTTTGGACCGCCTTTGAAAAAAAAAGGAACTCGCTTAACTCGCTAGGCCTTCGGAACAAAGGTGATTCTGTTCATGCTTCAGACGATCTGGCAAATTATATATATACTATACTTCTATTATAAAGGCGAACCTATAGGCCTGTTTTAGCGCGTTTCCAAAGGTCACCGGTTAGGTTGACTTTGACTTTGGAAACGCTACTAAGGACCGGGTGAAGAATGAAAAATGTCCGCTAACGCCCACGGGATCAGATCTTTTTTAGATCAGCAACGAATGTCTTGTATCTATGAAGAAAGATTTCTCCCCGGGTTCGGACCCTGAATGCCATACCTTGCTGAAGGCGATTCGCGAGAGAATCGCGCATAGTTCCGTTTGACCGAGATGTGAATGCCCGTGATCTGCTCGGTATAGTGATGGATTTCATGGCCGACGTCTAACCGGCACGAATACGTCGACATGAAACGAGTTCCCCGCGGAGCATTTTTATTTCATCCTCGGACGTTCAGACCTTTTGTTCGATTCCGGCGCTTGCGTTCTCATGCCCGGAACCCTCGCGATTGATTGGGAAAAAGAGCGAAAGCGAGAAAGATGGATTGTTATCCATCGGAAATCGATAGGAATTCCCCAGGGATTGCCTGCCTTCTAATAGATGTTCTGTCTTTCATTATTAAGATCCAATCCCATGCTAATAAGAAAAACGAGCGATTGCTAGTCAGCTTTCATTTTATTCAATATAATGATAGGGACTGAGGCTCTGAAGGCTTTCCAACTTGCTTCAATTAGGGTAGGGAATGGCGCAGATGGATCAATCACGCGGTTCTGCAGCGTCCTCCAACTTGCTGTCCGCTCCCCTTCACTTTCTTTGCTGGACAGGAAGATGCGAATCGCGAAGGCCTTCCCACCACGCTTCAAACCTCGCCGGAGAGAGAGAAGCGAATTGAAAACCGGTCTCAAATCCCTTCGCAATCGAAGGTGAAAGCGGGAAAAAGACGACTCAACCTTTTTTCTTTCTTTGTCAGCCGACTTGAAAGGTGCTCTCAGTGTACCGCCATACGCACCCAGACATTACACCAATTGTGGCTGGCCCAACAGTTTCCAGAATGCCGTTGTCATGATGTTGATCCGGCTTCTGCGACTACGGCATCCGCGTAGCTCCGAATACGCGCATTGGAGCTCTTCGCTCGATGTCCCGGGTCGCTCTGTTGTAAACCGCTGTTTCGTTGGGCGGTGGCTTCTTTCTAACACCCCCTTACTAGATCAAACAAGTAAAGCTCCATTGAATGAATCAACTTCTCCCTCCCGAACAAGGGGCAGTCAATGGTTCGGGGAAAAGCCTATCTCAGTGATGTTCAAAAACGGGAAAAGCGTCGTTCAAAAATGAGCTAACGCGAGTTTTCGACCACCTTCGACTTTTGAACCAGTTCTCGACCCCGAGCGTAGCGACCCAAAGAAAGGCGCACTGGCAGCTCGTAGTCGCGGCAAACGCACTTTGATTGTTCAATCATTACATTAATAGGGGCCTTCCAGGAATTGACCAAGCAGGAACCGGGGATCAAAGTTCCATTGATTCATCTATCTCAAATAGGGAAAAAACGGAATCAAGAAGGGGTCAGCTGAGCTCGAAAGGGGTAGCCGGTCGTCGGCTAGGAGCTCTGGCCGGCAACGAAGCTAAAGCTTCATACTGGTCCACTCGCAACTTACACGGCTAAGTTCCAACTCTATGTTGATAAGAAAAAAGAAAATCCCTTGAGAAGAAGACTTTAAACTATTCCAACAGAAAGGGGCAATTCAAATGCTCCATAGATAACCCCCTCTGTCTCGTTCCCGTCCAACTCACCGGGAGATCGAAGAGCGGTTTGCGCTTCGCGCCCCAATCTCCTTAACTAATAGATGCTTAGATACCTGCAACTGAATCTGTAAACGGTGCAGGGCAGGATGGACGAGAAAAGCGGCGAGAAGAAGACAAAGAGAGGGAGGAAGGGGGACCTTTTTCTATTGCCTTCCCTTTCTACTTCTAGACTGGTTCGTCTGCGGGACAGCGAGCCAAGATCCGATTCGTCAATCGACGAATCCATGCCACGTAACCTGGCAAAGGAAAAAGAGACGATGGCAACGCACCTCATACAATAGGGAGGGCGAACTCCACCTATTTTTGAGCTATTGAATTAGGCGATCCTAAAATCAATCTCTTTCTCACTCCCCTCTATCAGAAAAGGAGGCTTGGCTCTGAAATGGTGGTAAGGCAAGCTGTATGTATCTAGGTAGAAGTAGACCCGAGCTCTGGGGCTTTAAGGGATAGGGCAGGTTTGGAACCCTAACCCAGACCAGGAGGGGAACTATATCCTTAATCCGGGTCAGACTATCACACACGAGACTCGCCTGGGCTCTCATCGAGACCAACTCACTTCTCTCTCCTTAACGTCTAGTACCATTGCCCCGCCACTCTGCCTGTCTTCTTGTGGCCGGGTCGGGTCATTCTTCACTCCTGTTACAAGGGAGACCTATTTTCGCATACCGACCCTCCAGTTAGTTCCACTTCTGGGGTGAAGTTGAGCATTCGGGGCATAAGGGCCTGCGGTGATTATTAACATGCTTTTCCAGCCCATATCTTCCCACCTCCGGCACATGAGCTTTCGAGAGCCCGGTCCGGATCTAAACTATTTTTTATCTATGTCTTCTGTCTTTCAGCTCAGCGGGATCCAGAGAAAGACAGACCTACCTACCAGTTCTAAGTGGCAAGATCAATGAAAAAAAGAGGCTCAAGAGAAGAACAAGTTTTCTTCTTCTTATATATCCCATCGTATACATCGTAATAGAACCATCAGAAAGTACCCTCTCAATTCTTAGGTAGGCCTAGACGTTTTAGGTTATCCGGAAGGAATGGAATGACTAATGTGATTTGCCTCCTCCACAAAGAAAAAACTCCTTGGACTTCCTTATTCGTACGGCCGGCCAATCCGTGACAACCCCACAACAAAGAGTGAAATGCCAAGCCCTTTCTCTATTAAAGCAACAAGCATGCGCTCAAAATACCTCCTAAACCCCAACCCACCTTCTTTGTGTACTGGAACAGCTACCACTTCCTTAGAACAGCACTAACTTACCGCTCTCTACTATAATCAAATCCAAGAAAGAGAATAGCTCCATAATAAAAAACTGCTATGAATTACACACAGGCAAGTAGTGGCTCAGCTAGAGGAAGAAGTCGGAGCCTATGCACTACCGAAGAATGGACCTGATAGAATCAATCGATTGCATAAGATATGCCAAAACCACTTAAAGGTCTTTCCAAACAGAACAGCATAAAGAAAAAAAAAAGAAGTCAAGTAGACTCGGAAAGAAAAGCAATAGTGAACCCTCTCCCACCTTTTCTATCTATCCTTAGAAGTAGGGCGAGTGTCCTCCCTAATTCAATGATTAGAATAATGGAGAAGGGAGAGATCTTCAAAAAAACCTATACTCCCACTTCCCTTTATTTGAGATTTCCAAAAGGTGAGATTTCGCAACAGGGTGGGCCCCAAAGAGTGAGCGTTCACTCTTTCTTTATGGGGAGAACCGCATCTATTCAAAGGAAATGTTTCGGCCTGTAGGAGAGGCATCTGACTTTCCTACTGACTGAATACTTGAATCAGTTGAAGGAGGTTTCTACAGGAAGAGTTGCGACTCAGCGTCGGGGCGGGCGGGGGTTCATGACGAGTGGGCATGAACTGTAACCAAACAAACAAAAGTTTGCCAACCACGAATTCCTGAACCGGAACCACCCTGTAAAGAGCCTCGCCTAAAGGACCAGACCCGGAGCTGAGAACAAGATCGAAAGCGCAACTTCTCATTCGAAGCATGAAAGTGGTCAGGTCACTTAGAGCCGGAAGAGAGAGGAGTGGCCTTATAGAAGGTTGGGGGTTGCTCGAAATCTGTCAAATACGAGCCCTTCTTTCTATGTTCAATCTACGGTCTACCTCGATACACCTGTGTCACAATGGCTGATCTTTTGAGTGAGGGAAGCCGGAGCATTGGTCAAGAGAGAGAAAGAAGAGGAACTATAGATCCAGAAAGTAACATTAGCTACACCAGACCAGACACACCTTTTTTTTTTATCATCTTTTTTTACTGACCGGATCGGTCACCCCTCAACCAACTAAGACATTTCTGAGCAGTTCCTCTCACCCCCCTATCACAACAAGGTAGAGCTAACCCTTCATTCTACTACTCTCTAAAAGGCCTGCCTATTCTATTAGTCAAGCTTGAAGAACATAGTACTAGATGAAAGACCGTGATTGGTGAAGGGCTTAAAAGCGCCTTAGGTAGCTGCTATCTATCGGATCTTTTCTAAGAGGTTAGGTGGTTGAGTCGAAGCGGAGAAGGATACTAAGTCATCGGTCGTGCCGGGATTGATTTCCTACTTCCAGCTGAATGAGGGCCACACAGCCGTCAACCCTACTGGAAGTGCTTTCGAGATCCAATCTCCTGGTCTTTCGTTGGCTATTCGAATGTCTGGACCAGTAGAAATGTACGAAAGGTGGTCTCGTCCTTTCCTTTCCAACTAGTAGCTAGTAGCTCCGTCGTTGATCTCTCCTCTTCCCGACCGGCTGTGACTCGTATGTCCAGACAACGACTATCGATTCCTAACGAACCCATATCTTCTTCTACCATTCGACCAGATCTTCTAGATGGTATTATAATTATCCGTCCTTAGCGCAAGCACTAAGTAAGTAAACTACCTCGAGCAACTTGACTAATAGGGCTTTTCTCGCTTGTTTAGCAAAATCAAGCTTTGGCTTCGTTTCACTTCCTTAACGGACCTACGGACTAGCTAAGGTTTACTTACATAGTTGCTTTCTTTTCGCAATTTCAAGTTAAAGCTAGCTGAAACTTGATGTTTGCTTTGGTCGAGTAGCTTTCTTCCTTCGCTTTTGAATGAAATCAGCAGTCAGAGTAAGTTAGTGTTCTCTTTCTTTTCTCTGCTTATTTCGCCCAACGAATCGGCTTTCCGCTCGACCAAATAGTCAAATGTCCGGTTAGGATATGTGGGGAAGAAGCTCCTAGCATATTTCAGGATGACTTTCATTTCATATTCCAGTCTTGCAAGATCCGAATAGGATTGAAAGGCTATGAATATCAAATGGTTCCATAGGTGCTTTCGCCCGCCCCTGAATAAGCAGTAAGGCGTGGGCGCATTGGAACGATCCCGCTTTGAAAGCTCAACCTCGGGAGAATCCGTTTCGCCGGTCCAGTGACTTGGCATACAAAGGCGAGTAGGGTTCTCCTCCATGTGGTGCACTCCCGCTTCTTCATACCCGGAATAAGTTTGAGCTGCTCCAAGGGACAGCTTTTTGCTGCCGGATGAAGGTCTTACGTCGGCTAAGAAGACGAAAAATTCCATCTTTTTTGCGGTCCTGGAGATCGGGGAGATAAGAGTGAGCCCTCCCTATTTTTAGTGGGTGCTCGCAAGGTCAAAGTCCTAAATTAGATTCTTTCATTAATATAGGGGTAGTTTAAGTGATTTACACCTCGAAGTAGAGTGTGTAAATACCGGATGCATAGGTTGAGTCATTCGCTAAACAACTCTTTTGTTGGGCGATCAACCAGGTGCTCCTACCCAACCGGACTAATGAATGCCAACAGGAAGAACGCACTTTCCTATCGTTCAGTAGGAGATCCCTTCTTGTTTGTGGCTTGAAAATGATTACCTCTTGCTAATGGGGAGAGATCTTTCATTAGGGTTTGATGCTCCTCAATGGAGATCCCCAGAATAATAGCTTGCTTGTGGAACCCTTTGTTTAGTATTTTAATGGGGGTCTTCTTGTACAGCTTGGCCCTTTCCCTGGCGCACTGCCATCGAATCTACTAGTCTTCCTCAAAGCCAATGGGATAGAATTCGCAAGGAATTCTAGTTTTAAACTTTTTCCGTGACAACCCAGAAATGTCATGGTTCCTCATATATGCATTCCATCAAGTTAGTGCATAATTTGACGATTTCTATTTTCTTTCTCCGATCCAGTTCGTTCTGTCTTCTTTCCCCTATTAGAGAAGGGCTTCCGATTCTGTATGACAACAGAACGAGCATTCGCTGGACGGCCAAACATTGAATGAAATGTTGGCATGGGGTTTCGGCAATTTCCATTCCATTTTCAGTCTTTTTCAATTGAAATTGATCTTGTATACGCCGGTTGAAGCAGACGTTGGAGCATCCAAACGAACCAGCAGAGGCTGCTGTGGCAGAGACAACAGCAAAAGCACTAGTCTCCGTTGATCACCTATCAGCAGGGGAAGCAGCATAGGTGGCAGGAACTAACTAGGGTTTAGGTACCAATTCGAAGAGCATTCGTTTACCTCTCCTTAGGGGTCGAGAGCAGCCAGCCCTAGAGGTACCACACTAACAGCGGCATTCCGACCTGATACGGATCCCTACCTCCCACAACCGACCCATCATTTCGAAAGCTTATTTACTTGAGGCATAGGCATGGGCACAGGTGGAGACACAAGCAAAGGCAGATCCCGTTAGAACTTAATCATCCCGGAATCCCTTCCTATTTTAGTTAACATTTACCCATAATCCATTGAAGTAGCACCAGCGGCAAAGGCACAGGTTCCTTCGGCGGCAGGAAAGGCAGTTGACTTCGTTGACCCGGATTGAAGCAAAGACGCAATACAGACGGAGGTGGGAACTGCAGTATAATAAAGATACATCAAGGCCGACCAACTTCTAAAAAAACGGAAGATTAAGTTGACTCCATTGATGCATTAATGACCCAGTCAAAGGTAAAAGCACTATCTCGCCCATATACTAAAACAAAACCACTTTAAATAAATACAGATTGAGATTGAGAATCCGTTTCCCTTTGGACGGATCCAGTTCCCGTTCGGGAGCCAAAGCTTGACTAAGAAGGACTACCCGCCTGAGTCGGCAAAAATCCTTGAATCTCAGTTTCAGTTCCGTAAAGGGGTAAATATCCGGATTCATAGCCCATTGAATACCCGGTTCCCCCAGCGGAAGGAGTATAAGCACTTGATCTAGTTTTTTTTTCTATTGATTTAGTCCCATAAGCAATAGCAGGGATAGCGGCAGAGCTATAGTCAAAGAAGCCGCGGGAAGCAAAGGCACCAATAAATAGCTACATGGGTCGCATAGAAGCTTTAAGAGATAGGGGGCCCGAAGATGGCAGCGGGAAAGACGGGAGCACGAACGAGCTAGCTTATGCTTTTTTTTTCATCGTCACTATCTGCTTGATAGTAGAATCTGGAGAATATAAACTCATCACATTCTTCTTTTTGGTACGTTGTTATGAGCAGCTCTGGTGCTCAATCTTGGGTCTTAGGTGTGGGTCGGATCATGATAAAGAAGGTTCGGTGGTTGTATAATTCCCAAGCGGAAAGTCGTCTACTTGCAAAGTAGATGGGGTGATCAAGCGGCCCTTCCTGCGCCAACATACATTCAATGGCATAGAGTGATGCGTCAGTATGAACATGAACTCCTTATTCCAATCCGGAAACCGAAGGATTGGGGCTGACAGCAAACACTCATCTGCATGCTTAAAGGCTGAATCCTCTTCCGGTCCCCAACCGTTATACCTTTCTTCTGCAATGATTCCATTCCGCGCTTCGCAAAGTGTTTAATGATGCGTCTGTAAGGGACTATGTGTCCCAAAAAAGAACGCGCTACGCCCGGCCCCCTTTTCAGTAGATGAGATTAGGATGAAAGGGCTTGCTTTCATGAACATTCAGTGAAGGTGCATAGCTTCTTTGAATGTCCCGCTGATTGACTACTACATCTAGGGACGGGACTGATCCCGAAAGAGAGGTCTTTCTTTCTAGTTATGAAAGAGCTTAGGTTGAAAAGCAAGTCGATGATGCCATAAGTCAAACGGGCGGGTGAGGCGAGAGTCCTTCACTGCACTCACTGGAGAGAAGGGATCATCTCCAATCTAATTGTAAGGTCTTATCCCCTTATTAGTAGCCGAAGTCTAGGCCAGGTAATTTCCGATAAAACTTTAAACATGTGCATCGGAATACTCGAACATGTTTAAAAAGCGTTAGTCGACCCCCGGAGGACAACAATTTGCTTTTCCAACCTGAGATTCTCTTTTTCATTTTCTCCAGGCAATGCTCTCTCTTTATTCTCTTGGGGGACAAGGAAACATCCAGGTACTTTATTATAGGAAAAGTACCTTTTTTGATTCCTCTTCAATGATCTGGAATTTCTGCTAGGAGCTCTGTTCCAGAATAAGCATGACGCAAGCCTCCGTCTATGTATCGACTATCGGGCCCATAACAACACTCAAAATAAAAAAAGAGCCCGTGCCACTCATCGCGGACTTTTTGATCAATTAGGTGCGGGAAGGTCTTTCACCAAGTTGGACTGGCGACCGGGGTACTACCAAGTGCGGATAGCCGAGGGCGACGAGGGCAAGACGACCTGCGTGAGGCTGGAGCATTAGAGTTTATAGTAATGCCATTTGGTCTAACCAATGCCTCCTTTTGCACAAAGATGAATGACTTATTTCACCCCTACGTAGAGAAGTTTCTCGTAGTCTGTGCTATTTGATACTAAAGAGACCGGATGAGATTTTGGTGTATACTCTCATTGGAAGAAGACGCGGAGCACCTTTTTCACATAGAGCTCTGTTCCAGATCATAAGGTAAAAAGGTGCTTTGCATAAGGTCTAGTTCCTTGGGCACTGGATTGGAGACGGCATGAGTTGGTTGGATCAAGAGAAGGTGCGTGCAAGCCGTGGTGGACTGGGAGACGCCACGCAAGGTGCAGGAACTACGATTCTTCCTCAGATTAGTCCTACTTAAAAAAAAAGTCTTTATTTATATAAGTAAAAAAGACTATAGGCGGTTCATCGAGGGCTTCTCGGGTGATCGATCGGAAGGGCTTAAGCTGCTTTTGCCTTACCTTCTATTATCTTAGTAAAGGGCGAATGAGGGGCGTGTGCAATAGTTTTCTTTCTTTCTCCCGCTCGATCGCTTCAATGCCTATAATTTGAGAGATAACAGGAAAGCCTTCTCTCGAATTCGAGGATGTGACACAAATAATGACTCTCTTCGCCGGGATGTCAGCAGGTTAGGCAGCTGTAAGGTTTTTTATATTCGGTGGAAGGCAGGCTGAAACTCTGCCCCAACCAAGTGAAACTAAGGGTCTAAAAGAGTTCACGATCTGATCTATGGGGTGTTAACTCTCGGAGGACGGCTAGTCCATTAAAAGGAAGAGACGGGGTCTTGTCAAGCACGAATAGAACGATTTAAAGGGGGTGTGCAACCTAGAGAGATGGCCGTATCTCTTTGATGAATGTGGTCTCGAGGTTCGGTTCATTTGAAAAGAGGTCAGTCTTAGGGGAGACCATGCGAATGGTTGAATTGATGACTTCGCTTCGATCTCTTCTACTGAACCTGAAGGAGACTTCGATCATTCAACTTTAGCTTCTGAAGGAAGAATGTCACTCGGAATTCCGGAGAGTGCATCTTCTCTTTTAAATCCTGGCCTTGGTAGAACTTGTCTTTGATTGGAATTTCGATTGAAAAGATGTTAGGCCGGTTCCTCATGTGCCTAAGAAGCCGAGGAATGAAGCCAATTCCAGTTTTTCCTACTCAATCTTTTTTATAGAAAGAGCACTCGATCAAAGGGGAGCATAAGCAAGTTCAGTGGTTGAAACCTCTGTAATCGATGGGAACCTCGAAGCTGTCTGGGGCAGGAGCAAACTCATATTAGGCACTGCCGCAGCATCAACTGGTATAAGGAAGGTGCACGATAGCGAAGATCAATCCATCTCAATCTACAAAAAAAAACATTGCCTTGGGCATGCAACCCAAAAAGATAGAAAGACTGCTCGCTTGAAGAAAACTCTTTTAGAGCCTGGTACAAGCCAAGCCCCTTGTATAGGTTGGGCAAGCTTGGATGCCCTTACTCCCAACAAGTTGCTGGTCGAGATCGTGGAACTCTCGCTCGAGAAGTAAA
>QANY01009351.1:45000-47443 GCA_003255025.1 Datisca glomerata
GCCTTGTGACTTATCTAGTCATCCATGAAGTAGAATCGACTGGAGGCGTGATTCTTCTTACGAGCCACTTATCCAGTAATGAAAATATCCTCGAATGTTGTCTAAGTGCCTTTCGCCTTCCACTCTTTTTGTGAAGTACTTGGCTGAAAGACCTCGCTCTTTGCTGGGTGGGTGGTCTTTTTCTTTGACGTCAATCGTTTGGCTTACTTGAGAGGCGAGATTTTTCTTTTGAGGTGAATCGGTCGTCCTCTTACTTGACCATGGGATCACCAACATGAGTCTGTGTTCGGTGGTTGATAAGCTGCTAGTTGGTCTTTAGTTTAGGGCTTGTTATTTCCTTTCACTTTTCTCAACGAGGTGGAGGGTCATCGCATAAAGTCACCTATCTCCGTAGTTCCGAAGCCTAAAATTCTTTGATTTTCTGCAATACGAGATTGAATGAGGCCCCCCTGAGACAAGAAAGAATGGAAAGAAGCGGTGGTGGAGCGAGGATCCGAAGGAGAGAAAGAAGTATTGGAAAAAGGACTTTCATAGAGAAAAGAGGGATTTCGTCTGTCTTGTCTCCTATATTGGACAAGAGAGCTCCGGTGCTATCTTTCGCGGAAGTTGTCAAGAAAGGATCCCTTAGTTCTGTCCCTTGCGCTGCTAACTCCAAGGAAGGAGCTGAGAAAGAGAAGTTCTGGATTGCGAAGCCCCGAGCCCCCCTCCTCCTTAGGTACACACACCTTAGTTCAGCTAACCGGGAGGAAGCTCTTCTAATTTTCAGTTCCTTTCCACAGGAAGCTTCTAAGCATTTTATCAACTTCTTTAATGAGATGGGGCTGCTCAGCCACCTTTTAGAATCTTCTTAGAGTACTCTCCTTGGCCAGATTTCCTCCTTGATCTCTATCCTATGTTCAGCAGTAACCATTCTTTGATAGTAGTCAACAGCAAACTCAGCTATCTCTTCATGTTTTTCATGGAGGGTTACCCCTTTCATCTTTCAAAACTCTCATACCATTATAGGCCTTCCCCTTACTAGATCAAATAGGGCATAGACGCATAAAAAGATTTGGTGTTAGCATCACCAACCGAGATCCATAGGGCTCTCGAATTCGGTCTCTAGAGAAGGCTGGCTTGAATTTCTTCCTTGTATGGCTGATCATCCGAAAAGGCCAGATAAGCATGATTGGCTTTCAAAAGTTTTCTCTTTGCCTACAAGATCACTGTTCAGAGGGTCCTCTTGCAGAAGATCTTGAATCTTCACCAGTTCCTCTCTGCTCTCTCTTACTTTGTCCTTGATGTTTCAAAATTACTTCTTACTCAAGGCCTTAAGAGAATTCTTTGTAAACCTTCATTTTTTGGAACAACTTGGGGGTTCCCTCTCACCTCTGCTGTCCAGGCCTCCTTAACAACCTCCAGGAACCTGGGCTGTTCAGTCCACATATTGCTGAACCTGAAAGGCTTCATCCCTGACTTCATCTTGCTACCATACTGCACCACCATTGGTGCATGGTCACTGATCTCCGCTGACCCGTAATGAAACAAAAGAATCATTGAAGCTTTGTATCCAATCCACATTGACTAGACACATGTCCAACCTTCCTACAGTTCTCCTAGAATCTTCAGACTGCTTGCTCCATGACCAAAGTAGCCAGTGGCTTTAAGGTCCTCCAAAGCAAAAATTTCAATACAATTATTAAAATCCTGCAGAACCCTCCCAGATAATTGTCTTCCACCAAGTTTTTCGCTTGAGAACCTAACTGTGTTGAAGTCCCTGGTGACCAACCATGGTCCCTGGATGCGTTTTTAGACACTTCCTTTAGCTGCTCCCAAAGACATCTCTTCTCAGATATCAGGTTTGAGTTTATCTCGCAGAAAAAAATCTTTCTCAATTCATTCTTTTGTCCCAGCAGCTACAAGATAAAGCCTGATCAGATCTCTCTATCTCGTTAATGTCATAGTCCAGATCGGCCAAATTCTGCCGTTCCCGGCTCCATTCTCCACAGTCATTGCTTTACTAAAAGACTTTCCCAAGCATCTGCTAATTCTGGCCGCCTTTCTACTCCTCACTTTGGTTTCCCACCAAGCCAATCAAATCTGCTTCTTGCGCTCTTATATAATCTTTTGCCTCTCTCTGCTTCTCGACTTTACCGATCCTTCTTCCATTCCATATAAGGACCTTCATGTAGAACTCTTGTTGTTTTCACATTCCCCTCGCACCTTAGCGCTGCCTCCGGTTTTTCGTCTTGTGCAGCCCTTATTTCTCTTTTGTTTTTTGGCCTTGACTTTCCCCTCTTTCTTAGAATTCAAGATCTCTGATATGTTCTGCATTTTGTTTGCCCACTCTTCATTCAGGGTGGTTAGAACCAGGGGAGGATCTTCCACCTTTAAGGTCATAGCACCAACACCTGAACGCTTACTCTTTCTGCTCTTCTCAGGTTCACCTCTTTTCTTAGGATTG
>QANY01009354.1:0-214590 GCA_003255025.1 Datisca glomerata
GACAGTATTATACTTTCTTCGCCGATATGATTATACAATTGTAGGTACCGACTTGATCTAATGAAGGGAAAGCTAATTGAGTTACTAAAACATGTAGGTTACAGCTTCAGCCTTTGAATTCAATTTAGACCATATGTTATGTAGCACAGACATATATGACAATGATTTTGTGAGTTTTTCTAGCATTTTGTTTTACTTTTTATTTTCAGTTCTAATTTCTTCCATTCTGTTCGTTGCTTTAGATGTGGGTTTACGGTAAAGCCAATTACCTCACCTTGATACTATATACAGTTGAAGGGAGAACATCAGAACAATCACATATACTTTTAAATAGATTTGAAGTAAAATTGATAGTTCTTTGTGGGTGTTAGGATCTTACAGTTCATTATGTTAACGAATGCAATATTTTTTAAATAAGATGGGTTGGCATAGCCTTACACCCACCCCTCGAGGTTTGGGTTCTAGTATTCGTGGTCCCTGTAGAATTTTAGTATTCAGTGTTATTAAATTAATCACTTTTCCATTCTTTTTTTTTCTCTATAACCTACTACCCTTGTACAGTACAATCATCTATGAAAGTATTAACTAACTGTCTTTACACTTATAGTGATTATTAACCAATCCAAACAAACAAACCAAGTGAAATTTTATATAATAAGCTTTGTTCTTTCTTCGGGAGGACCTTAATTACTTAAATTAAAAAAAATTGTTACTCATTAAAATATATGATTATGATCTGAACTTAAATAGAATGTTTGGAAGGTATTCAGGCACTAGTTTTGAACTAGGGATTCTTCTCTCATTTTGCATGTGAAAATGAAAATAAGAACTCAAATGATATTTAATTGGTAAAATTGTACAATTTTTTTATCTAAATAAAGCTTTTCCTGTTCTGAGAAATAACAATGTGAAGAGAATTTAGCAAAACATGTTAGATTTATTAGGCGAATGGAAAGAGTCACATCTTTGTACTCTTAAAATTATTGAATTGCGGATCGAATAAATTTAGACGTGTACAGTAATTTTCATTTCTAGCCAGCTGCAATGAACGAAGACGGGTGACACATATGTATCTTTTCCACCAATCAAACCCTCTGTTATGTTCAGATTTTGTTCTCAAAATGTCAAATCTGATGTAAATAATTTAGATGATACACTGAAAAATTAAAAAAAAAATTAGTTACGCGTATATTATTTACATAACTAATTTAATTACGCATATGTTATCATTTTTATATTTTTTTTCTCGATCATTAAATTACAAACCGAATTTTATTTCGGCAATTTCGATAGTTCTTTTGTTTTTTTGGGTTTTCATTTTCTTTCAAGGCCCATGAAAGAAACCCTCTATGTCCTCTCGTCTACCACACAGTCCCCACATTCCTTCATCATTCAAATCCTTATCTTTAAGCGATAAAGCATGAAACAACAATGGAAGATGACACCACATGGGATCACAAACTCCACACCCTAACCCACATCCTAACCAATCCAACAACAACTCCATCTCTCCATTCTCAATTCTTCATCACCTCCCAAATCCCCTCCTACCTCAACTGGGACTACCCACCTCTCCTCTCCACCAAACCCTCCAAATCTTTTCTCTCTCTTCACCTCCAATGGGGTTTCTCTCTCTTCCTCAAAAGGGTCTCAAGATTTTGCCTCCCTGACACCTCTTGGAGATCCAAATGCCCATTTCAACTGCCGCCACCATTGATTCTTGCAAAGGGATTGGAGGCAGCTCAGTGGGGTGAAGAAGAGAAGAGAGAGTATGTTAGAATGAGGCTGAGGAGGAAAAGGCTTGTGAGTGATATTAATCCTTTGATTCCTATTTTGGTTCCCAATATGTTGTTGCTCTGTCTTCTGTTTTGGAACCCTTATCCTTCTGATTCCTGATTTCCCTTTTACTTTGTGTCTTTTAAAAAAAATTATTATTATTTTTTGGCTGCTAAATTGTAATTTGCTTCCCTATGTTATGGAATAGGATACCGACATTGCAATTAATCCAACACTAATGTATTGGTCATTCTAAAATTATTTTAATAAGAGTGACTCAGGTGGTTAACAAATTTCACTTAAATTTTTTGGGTTTATCTCTCTAATGAGTTCTTATAGAGAAACTCACCGAAAAGATTGGAACCTATTTTGTCTCGTTTACTTTTTCTTATCTCTTTACATGTCTTATAGAAAAAAAATCTTGTCACGTCCTATGAAAAATAGTTAAATATAAACATTTCTTAAACAAATTGGTTTCAAGGAAGAAAAAATGATATATGTATATGCAGATGCATAACTATGACAGAGCATATATGAATCAAGAAAAATAACTCTGTTCTCACCTAGAAAAGATTTAGGTATTAATTATTAATATCATTTCTATGAATTAGTACAAAAACCAGGGATGGAATGGGGTATGTAATTACATATCTCCCAGTCAAACTAGCACCCTTACACTTCAAACCTTAAAGTTTCAGAAAGTTATAATTTATTCCTTAAATTATTTAAAGTTTCATTTTATACTTTACTTTGAAGACTATTTATTTATTTTTTCTTTAGGTTCTGTTTACTTAGTAGTATCATTTTTTGTAATTGAATTAGTATATAGTAATCCTTAAATAAGACTGCAATACTAATTTGTATGCAATTCTAATTTATAATCATTTGATGCAATTAAATTGCAGAATAAAATAGAAACAATCATAATTTACAATATCATTGCAATTCTTATATCAGACAAAAATTCTTTCATACTCTCATTGAAGTATTCTTTCTCACACTTCTCTCTTAATTTAATTGACATTAACTTTATTAATGTTTAGTTTAACATTATTAATTTATTTAAATATTAATAAACAAAATAATTAAAATTAGTGTTAAAATTTCATGTGAAAATATTTTTTATTGTATATCTTGTTTATTAATTTAATTATAATTATTATTTTTTAATTTAGTCCAATGTCATTAACTTATTTAAATATTAATTAAATTCATTTTATTAATTTATTCTTTGATTTTTCAATTAAAATATTAATACAAATGTTTTTATTAATTTAATTTAATTTATTAAAGTATAATCTAGAAATATTAATTTATTTAAACATTAATAAAAAATAATCAAAATTAATGTTAAACTTTGACGTGAAAATATTTTTTATTATAGCTCTTATTTTATTAATTTTATTAAAAATATTTTTTAAATTTAGTCTAGCACTATTAATTTATTTAAATATTAATTGAATATAATTAAAAAACTAATGTTAAAATTGCACATCAAATTTTTTTCAGATAATATATAGCTAAAATGACATTTAAGTAACCTCCCGTTATTTACACATATTTACAACGAAAGTTAACCTATACCAAACATAACAATCACTAATTATCACCTATCACATCATAGATTATCATGCATAACCAAATATGACAATTATATTTTGTAAATAATTGAATTACACGTAATTGAATTGCGATAGTCATACGAGATTGCGCAAACCAAACGGCCCCTTAGCACAATCGTTTCACGTGCCATTTTTAAAGGACTATATTAGCACATTGGATAAAAGATTATCTTAAGAATGGACGCACATCAAGGGTTGATGACAGAAATACATTCAAAGTCAACAACGTGCATCTCTATATGGCAAACAGATACTTTCAGGGCCAATAAACATCTTGTGCAGAGAACATATGTATAGTTTTAAAATAGTGAACGAAAGAATTTGCACAGTAAACGAATGTATTTATAGTGGCAGCATGGATATGTATTTATTCACAATGGGAATAAGTGTGTATCAAGAGTCGGGATAGAAATATATTCAGAATTGACAACGAAAACCTTTACACAGTGAACGGGAAGATATTTACCTCAGAATGAAAAGATATTTATCTTTCAACGAGAATATAATTAAACAGAATTGATGAGCTGGCTGCCATGTCATGTATAGATAAACTGAGAACCAATCAGAAAAGAGGCATGGGTTAACACCATAGAAAATCAATCGTAACCTTCAGAAGAAATCAACGATTCTCATTACTTCTCCAAATATTTCAGTTATGATTTATTGAAGAGATCTAGGAGAATGAAATATTTTGTACTCGTAGAATATGCTCTATCTGTATCTATAAATAGTAGCAGATGTAACCACAACACAACAACAACAAAAATATGAATATAACAAAATATCAAAAGCTTTCTCGTGATTTTTCTACTCACTAAAGGTTTTTTTAAGTAAACTACTGTGTCCATTATTTTTCATCAATATCTCTCAATTTCTTCTCCTATTATTCTATTACATTTTCTATACCAAAATTTCCCATTACACCGTTACTTTTTTGTGTCCTCTCTCCGCTATTGTGTTTAGCCAAAACATCTCATCATCTTCATTTCCATAACTGCAATGAAAAACGGCTTAGGGCTGAATTGTTTTTAGACCATTGGAACAAGGAAGACGAGACAAATTTAAGGATATGTGAAATGAGTTATACGACAACGTTTTAAGAAGCTATGAGATGACCGTGTTTTATGCTTTACAATGAAAAAAATAAATAGTTCTAAATGAGATGTTAAAATAAAATTTATAGATTGTTTAGAGCAAATTACAGTTTTTAGAAATTCTAATTTAAAGTATAAATTGGTGACAGTTTGAGAGTAAAAAATATATTAACCTTATTATTACAAAAGCACCAGCTTTACTTGATAAAGTTGAGATTAAGCTTTTTACTGAATGTATCTCCAAGATAGGGTTTTTTGCAGAACTGTATTCTTAAGAAATTGCAGAATTATACCCAATCATTAATTTATACATCCCTAATCCTTGATCCACACTCTACTAAAAAACTATGTGAAGTTACAATATTGTTCTTCACACCACCATGGTCCACACCTCACACTCTCTCTCCATATCTCTTGTGCCCTCTTCTCTCTTCTCTCTTCATCTCTCTCGTGGGTTTCTGCACGAATAAGGCTCCGTCGATTTCTGTCGGAGCTTATGTCCCGTTCGTCGTCACTCACCACTATGCAAAACCCAGATCTTCAGCTGTGAATCCCTTAAAATCATTCCACCACTAGGTTTTGTTTTTGCCGTAAGAATGCCAGAAGAAGAAGACAATGAACGCCACCATTGAAGGCTTTTGTGGGTTTCTACCGTGGGTTTTTATGCAGGAAGTTTGTGGGACGTCAGTTTCCCCAATTCTCCTGGTTATTGATTATGATTTGCCGTCGATCGCTAGTTCTGTTATTACGGGTCTTCTACTTCTGATTATTCAGATTTTTCTACTGTTATCGTGGTTTTGATGTTCCTATTGGCATGATGAATCTGAAATTTTGGGGCTGGCATTGATGCTTCTTTAGGTATGGTGAATCTGAATTTTTTTGGGGGTTTGTATGTGAGCATTGTCTCATCCATCTCTAATTGCATCGTCTTGGGTATTCTTACTATGAAAAATTTTTGCCCACATCCTTTGAATAGAAATTGTTTTCTTGCTTAAACTTGAACGCATGGGAGAATTCACTACGTTTGTAAATTCCTTACTTGGGTTTCCAATGCACGGATTGCCTGAAGGGCAATGGTGTGAGTTAGTGATTGTGGTTTGGATTATTAGCTATGGAAGGATTTCCTACAACATGGATTAGCTATAGAGTGAATTGCTTGCGCATAGACTGTTAGCTACGATGGGTACACAACCATCATGTAATTTACGTGATGGGTACATTCACATCTTGTAAACTACAGATATACGGGTATCATGTAGTTATCTTGTAGACTACACGATGGGTACACCGTTATCGTCTAGACATCTTGTAGACTACACGAAGGGTACACAAGTATCGTGCAGCCATCCTATAGACCACACGAAGGGTACACGAGCATCGTGTAACCATTATGTTGCTTACACGATAGGTAAAAGACCATCTTATATGCTACACGATGGGTGCATGAGCATCATTTAGCCATCATGTAGACTACATGATGGGTACACGAGTATCGTGTAACCATCCATGTAGACTCGTGTACACATCTATAAATTATAATATTTTTTTAGATTTTATTATTAATTATTTTATCTTATAATAAAAATAAATATTAATATTTAATAAACATAATTAAATATTCAAAACCTATATAAGTCAATGAATATTCATACATATAGAACTAGAAATTATAGACTACACGATGGGTTCACAGATGCCCGTATACCCATCGTGTATCCATCATGTAGACAATGCGATGAGTACACGAGCGTCGTGTATCTGTTCTTTCTCGATGTTGTCTCTCTTTCTCAACGTTTTTCTCTCTCTCCGTTCTCTCTCAAAATTAGCAAAATCCACCAAAATTAACATAACCTACAAAAATTAACAAAAATTATTAAAATTAACAAATATTAACAAAACCCATAAAATTAATAAAACCCATTAAAATTAACAAAATACATTCTCTCTACAGTTTCTCTCTCTACGTACTGTCTATTTCTACCATTTTTGTTGTATTTAGTTGTATTTTATGTGACTTGTATTATTTTCTTGCAAAATACACAGAGATTCAGCCCTTAGATTTTCTATTATAGATTGTGTTGAAGGAGATTTCCGGGAAAATGAGTTTTTGAGTAAATATGGGTTTCTTGGAAAAAATAGTAGAGAGAAATGAAGATGGAAGATGAAGAAAGAGTGTGGGCCAAGGGTTTCTTAAGAAGGGTAATGAGAGAAAAGAAAAGAGAAAAAATCGAAGGAGATGAGTCGGGGCAGAGCATGCATAAATTAATGATCGTATATAATTCTACAAATTTACTTTCCTACGCTTTGCAAAAAACCTTCCAATATATGTAGTTTAGTTTTAAATCTAATAAATGTTTACAGCCACTTTTACTTCCCTTTCATATAATTTTCTTTCTTTTCTTTTTTATTTAATGGTATAAATTAGAAAGGCAGTTCAAAGAGTACTTCAGAAGTTAAAAGTACCTGAGTAATGTTACGTAGTGCATTAAAACATCTTAAATTCTTTCTTTCCCCACAAAATTATATTTTAAAATTGTACAAACAAATATGAGTCATGAATTATTAAATAATATTTGTAACAATATGAGATGTTACATATGATTAGCCATCATAAACATACACAAAAGATAGTGATTCACTTACAATTTCTTTAATTCCCGTAAAATGTAAAATTTTGATAAAAGAAATAGAAACCAATCCCAGAATTTTATTTTATTTCTTGATTTCTATTAGTATGTGTTTAGGGCGTTTCAGGTGAAGTGTGGTTTGAGTGACCTAATCTACGACAAGTAAGCCTGGGAAGATGGGAGTTGATGGTCTGAGGATGAAGAACAAGCAACCTTAGGTGGCCGCTTGACGGTAACAAATGTCTTTGAAACTCTAAGGTATGTGAGAACTTCGAGAAGAGAATATTTTTGAGGTTTTGTCTCAGGATCGGTGAGAATTAAATTCCCTCATAGTGATACATAAGATTCTTTATATAGACGGTGTTAGGTGGGGACAACAAATGGGCCCTTCCTATTGTCATCGCAATCACATGATAGTCACGCTCAAACACGTGACCACACTTAAAATGTGCTCACACTCTTAAAACGTCATGACATTCATGACTCGTGCTCGCTTTCCATGCTCACAACTAGTCATGCCTTTGAAACATCGAGTAGCCAGATAATAAACTCACAGACGTTAGATTTATACTGTATAGAGGACCATGCAGGACACCACTGTCGCCGGGACTCCCCAGTGACGGATGCACGGCCACATACGGACAACGCAACACAGGCCACCCGCAGTGGGGCATCCTCCCCGACGGCGAGTCAGCTCACTTCCCGCCGCGGGGAACCTCCCTTATGGCGGGTCAGACCCCCTCTACCCACTGTGGGCACTTCCCACTGCGGGTCAAGTCCCATATACTCGCCGTGGGAAAAGCTGCCTATATGTGTCTCCAGGGTGACCCCCCAGTGACGGGTGCATTGCTCAACTTGCCATCGGGCATTCCCGACAGCGAACAGACATACGTGTCACTAGACTGATGGATCACATATTGCGTCTCTTTTTATCATTCTCTATCAGAAGGGGGCACATACAAGGTGTCTAAGGAGGCCTTACCCTTTGAGTAGTTCTTCCTCTCTTGGTATAGCGTAACTTTCTCCTAATCTTTCCAGACCACAACTCCCAGATTATTTCCAGGCGCGGAAGAGCCTTTGTCAATTAGCTTGAAGGTAGGACTTAACACTTAACATACAATCTCAAAATGGGCTCGCCACCTTTATAGGTCCAGGTGTGGTCCTTACAAACATATTTGTTATTACCCAACTTCGGCCTTATCAATCCATGTAGGCGCTATCCAATCCCGTCCTTGAATTTAACGTGTATACTCAGACACGTCATTCGTGATGAGGTGATCCACTATCTACATTAATCCCCTATACAAGTTCAAATGTGTAGCAGTTGAACTTGTACATAGTCTATGCATGTGTTGTGTCTTAATTGATGAGTCACATGTTCAACTGTGATGGTCATCTTTTTTGTTGTAGTCTCTAGCTAGATGTGATATTGTACCAATTGTTTTCATTTTGCCTCCAGTAAGAGTAGAAAGAAGTAGCCGGCTAGGCACGAAAGAATGACTAATTGAAAAATATATACACTAGCGAAGCACAACCCTAAGTGCAATGTTAGCGGAAGAGAATATACATGGTAATATATGTATCATATGCATGTTCATACTGCGCGGCCAGATAACAAAGCATCATGATACATGAGAGAGCCAGGCTACACTTTCTACTTGCATTATTCTCGAATATGATAGATACAACTCAATGATTTATTCATATTCATTTCAAGAGATAATTCATTAAAATTATGAACAAACGTACCACCGTTTGCTGATATTGAGATAACTAACTAGTGCAAAATTCATCAAGAATCGGCCCGACGACAGGTGCACATGTTGGAGTGCCATCCGTAGACGATTCGAGTTGTGAAAGTGCATACACGTTGGAACCTGCATGATACTGCCTAAGAAGGCACACACATTCACAAAAATATAATCAAGTTGCCTAAGGAGGCGTGTGCATAGTGGAATATATGTAATGGTCATGCTTAAAGGGTTATATAACCAACTCTACTTTAGATTTTATCATGCATCAGTTCATACTTTGAGTTTTCATCAGAAATGCTCAATTTTTCCTACTTTGACCCATTATCATGCATCCATATTTTGCACATATGTCGCTCTTACATACGACTTTTAACATGAGCATATTCATAATAAATCTATAAGTTAGATTGGATCTACACGACAACAGTCCTATTCTATGGTAATGAGCGAACTAAGCAGTTAAAGCATCTTGTGTATTTCAAACACGTTATGGCGGCCAAGTTTTTCTTTGAAGGGATTCGCAACAGTGGCTAAGTTCCACCCAACTATCCTTGCTGAAATATTTTTATTGCATTTCAGGGATAAACCTTACTGAAACGTCTTAAATGAATCTCAAGGAAATACTCTGTTGAAACGTCTCAAACGTGTTTCAGGAACAAACGTTGCTGAAAATGTCTTAAGTATGTTTTAGGAACAAACTCTTCTAAAACGTCTTAAGTGCGTTCCAGGAACAATTTTCATTGAAGAGTCTTAAACGCGTTTTAGGACAATCTTTGCTGAAATGACTTAAATGCGTTCCAGGAACTAACTTCGCTGAAACGTCTTAAATGCGTTTCAGGAACAACATTTGTCGAAATGCCTTAAGCGCATTTCAGGAGAAACCTTTGCTGAAACGTCTTACAGGCGTTCCAGGAGTTAACTTTGCTGAAACATCTTACACGCATTTTAGGAACAAGCTTTGATGAAACGTCTTAATTGCATTTTAGGATGACGGACATGTTATACATTTTTTTATCTATTTTGATAATCATAAAAGTTGAAGTAAAAGTTACAATGCTAAACATCATAGTTTTTATGCACTTAAAGTTGAACGTCGTTGATATGACTTGAAGGGTTTGAGGGTCATCCCGTCTATAGTGTCTACCATTAGCCACAGATGTGGTATCATGTGGCCCTTCCTATTTATACAAGCATGCACATAGACAAATAATTGTAATTTTCAGAATAGGCATTTCATAAATAAATATCTGTATTGTGACTTCAAGTACATAATCTTTGGACCTTACAACACATGATTGCCTTTGTATACCCCCTCGGGTTTTGTAGCATATCAGCCACTTCGAGTCACGATGGTCATGTAGCATACGGTGAGAAAAGTTGGTTTCCCTCAACTTCTATGTCCGCATTAATTATCTCCCCCATTTTGGAGCTTGTCATGGAAAATCTGTATCACGGTTTTATAATCTTTGGTCGCATGAGTGGTGTCTCGGTGGAAGAGGCAATACCGAGGTGTTTCTATTTCTTCTTCAGTGGGCAAGTTTTCCACCGAAGGTCCTCGCACGACCTTATCATTGACCCATGCATCCAACAACGCTTCCACCTTATCCACAGAGCAGGGGAAATGTGGTGGATCATCCTTTTGCTTCTGTCCCATTTTGCACCTCGTCCTTAAGGTTGTGCCATGGCTACTTGCGGCATGTCTCTTGCAGGCTTCCATGCAAGGCCCCCGAATTCACTCTGCTTCACAAAATTTAGCCTAGACACCAAAGTTTTGGTGCGTTGAGCAGCTACATGGGGGAGTGAGAAAGTCGTGATGTTGAGGTTCTCCAAATCCACTCTATACTCATTCATCATTCTGCAGATGCACATCTTCACCAAGTCTTCCTCCTTCAACTCTTCCTGGCAATCTAGTGCTTTGTCTTTGAACTGTCTGACGTAAGTCATCAGGTCCTCATATTTTTTACGCTCACGCCCCAACTCAAGAATGCTCATCTTTTCCTCGGACACAAAAAACTTTGTCATGAAGGCAGAAATCATATGCGACCAAGTTAAAACAGATCCCGACGCCAGATTGATGTAGTATGTGTATGCTCCCTCAGACTCATGGACCCATCAGATTTGTGTGGGCCTAAGTCATCAATGAAAAGTACGACGTGCTCTCTAGCACATCCTTCATTCCCGTTATACTTGCGAAACTTTGAAAGTACATAATCAGACGGACACAGCTTCATGGTCAGCCCACATGGGTAAGGGGGATGAAAGTCCACTATTGTCTCGCATAGGAAGTCTTTGGGCACTTCATCTCCAACATCTTCTATAGTGTCTCTTTGGTAACAAAAGGGCCTGTGTCAGTGCCATCGATCGGGACATCATGTCCCAACGCGGAATGTGTGAAGACTGCCAGGAAGGCTGCTAGAGGAATGATAACATTTACAGGGTCGCTCGAGTGACTCACAATGTCTGTTTTTTCAAACCTGAATTCGATTGACAATTCCCATTACATAACAGATGTCTAGTCTTGTATACAACATGGCATGAATGAGACAATCAAAAGTTAAAGCATAAGAAACTTTTCTCATATTCTCTTCCTCTTGAGATGTCTTAAAATATTGCTCATTGGAGAGGATAATTCCATGTTTGATAGGTAGTTGACCTTTTTTGGAATTCTCCATAGAGAATCTCTCCAAAACCTTAGCGTTATAAGATGTCTGAGAAACTGCCAAGGGCTTGTTCTTTGAGTCCTTAAGATTTGGATGCCTAGAACATAACTCGTCTCTTCCAAATATTTCGCTTGGAATTTCTAAGCTAACCACTTATTTACCTTTGATAAAGTTTCTACATCATTCTCAATGAGTAGAATATTGTCAACATAAAGAACTAAGAAAACCACTATCTTATATTTGATGTATTTATAAACACAAGCTTCATCAACATATTGCTCGAAGCTATAATCCATAAATAAATTTAAGCAACTTGCATACTTTCTGATCTTGCCCCCTTTTTACGAACCCTTTCTGGTTGCATCATATATATGTTTTCTTTAAGAGAGCCATTGAAAAAAGCTGTCTTGACGTCCTTTTGTCATATTTCATAGTCCAAACTAGCAGAAATAGACAAAAAGATGCGAATGGATTTGAACATGGCAATAGGGGAGGATGTCTCTTTATAATCGACTCATTCCTTTTATTTATAGCCCTTGGCTACCAGCAGTGCCTTGAAAGTCACTACTTTCCCATCTGCACCTCTTTTCTTCTTGAAGATCCATTTTACATCTGATGAGCCTGACATCTTCAGGAGGATCTACAAGTTCCTAGACAGAATTGGAATACATCAATTTCATTTCTTGGTTCATGGCATCTTGTCATTTCTCCTATTCAGGATCATCCATAGCTTTCAGTGTCAGATACTAGGACATGTGCCTCTAGTTCATAGTGAATAGGTTGTTTTACAACCCTCCCACTACGACTTTGCAAGAACTGTGGTTTCTTGGGTTTGTCATTTATCAGTTGATAATGAAGGTGGTCTAATCTGATCAGGCGTTAATTACTTGAGAACTACTTTGCTCAAATCCAAAAAAGGTCAAGGAAGGTGGCATTTGTCGTTACAAATACCTTTTGATCCTTATGACTATAAAAGTACCCACCACAGTCTCTGAAGCATAGCCAACAAATATGCATACTTCAGACTTTGAGTCTAACTTTCCAGTCTTGGGTCTAATAACGTGAGCTGGACACCCCCATATAAACGAAAATGACACAAACTGGGTTTGGAGCCATTTCATAACTCTTAAGGTGTCTTGCTTACAGACTTAGAATGCACTACATTTAAAATGTATGTTGTCGTGTGTAATGCATATCCAAAAAATGTAAGTGGTAGTGTTGAATAGCTTAATATCGACCTAACCATATCTAATAAGGTTCAGTTTCTCCTTTCTGAAATACCATATTGTTGTGGTGTTTCAGGTGCTGTGAGTTGGGATATGATTCCATACTCCAACAAGTAATCATTGAATTCTAAATTCAAGTATACACCACCTCGATCTGATCGAAGATTTTTCAATGATTTACCTAATTGCTTTTCAACTTCAGTTTTGAAGTCTTTAAACTTTAATGCATTAAGTAAGTATAACCATATCTAGAGCAATCTTTAATAAAAGTGAAAAATACTCATACACACCTCTAGCTTGTACATTGATCGGTCCAAAGATATCACTATGCATTAGCTCAAGTGGTTCATTGGCTCTTTGGCCATTTCTAGTGAAAGGTCTCTTGGTCATTCCCTTTAGAGAGAATTCACAAATAGGAAGAGTTACAACTTGTAGTTCTCTCAAAGCACCATGATTTGTTAACCTATCTAGATTAATATGTCCCAACCTAAGATGCCAAAAATATGTGTTATCATCATCATGAGAAACTCTTTGTCGTTTGTTACTTTTAATAATTTAATACGCGTTCAGTCGGTTTAAGCATATACAGTCCGTTCGATGATTTTGCATAACAAATATTGAATCCATTCTTAAAAAAAGTAAACTCATTATTAATTAAAGAAACTTCAAAAAAATTGTTCATGCAGTAACGAAAGAGAAATTAAATTTCTTGAAAATCCAGGAATATAAGAAATATCGTTCAAAACTAAATAATTATTTCTAAAATTAAGGCGGATTGTCCCCAGCTTTCGCTGATACGAGCGCACCACTGTCGATTCTCTTAATGACATCGCCTGTAGCCAGTTCCATTGACGAATCAAGCATCTGCAAAGAATAACATACATGGTTAGTGGCTTCTGAATCCAGTATCTAGAATGACAAATCATATTCCACTAAACAAGTTTCAAGTGCAAGTACATAATATTTACCTTTCTTTTTCAGCTCAAAGAGATACTTATTACAGTTTCTCTTCCATTGACCTTCAGCCCCATAATGAAACATTTTCGTGCTAGTTCGTTGTCAAGTAAAAGATAATAGATAGAGTTATGATTATCATAAAACTCGCAGTAATAATGTAAGTTGGTAACAAAGTTTCTGCGAAACTTCCCTATATGTGACAACACATAGCATAACCCAGACGTCCACCGTCAGAACCGATTTTTCTAGTGGCGTTACCGCCGCTAGATTACCGGCGGCGCCAATGTCAGAATCCCCGAGAATTTCTATTTTTGTCTTTTCCTCCTCCTCCGTCTCGTGCGCCGGAATTCCCTAAGAATTCCTCGTGAATACTTACGATATAATATTAAAAATAAAATTACAAAAATTCCTATGCCTAAAATCGGCTTACACAAGCTCTAAGAAAAAATTAAAGAACAAAGCATAACCCAATGATCGCCATACAATTAACGATCCTTTATTTAACCATACATTAAAAAAAACAAATCATCCATTTATTCACATATATCAAAATATATTATGAAAAATGTAAGTACACTCACATAATATTTAATATACAAATATATAATGACCACTCTGATACCAAATGTTAAAAAACGCGGCAGATGCGTGGTGGGTTTTAAAAATTTACTAAAAATGAATCGTATATTTTTTCGATAAAACAAAACAAGGCAGTTTCCAAAATAAAAACTTTTATTGAAAAGTCTTTTCGATCACGATCCATTATATAATTATATATTAAACCTAAGACATACATGTATAGGAATCATACACCTCTTGTAGTCTATATCAAGCGCATTCGTAAACCAATGATCATGCGTTCCCACGAACAACGGACTTTGAGATCCGCACCAAGATCTTCCAAGCCAATCATCAAACGCACTAGGTCGTGTGTGAGCACGTAGAATAATCAAAGACACTTTTACGTCTCTAGATGTACTCAACACAAGAGATATATAGATTTACTGAAAATGATTAATTTTTGTGAGACAATCCTCTAAGAGAATACGATGATTATTCTCACACTACTTTTTGATTAAATTTTTAATCACAAATAAAATTCACCTTGATATCAATTATATTCTTCACCCTCTATCAACACTGATGCCAATAGAATAATATCTATATATTTTTTAGATAATGATATATCAGTTTTTAGGGATAACCTGAAAATAACATTTAATTTTAAAATTACTATTGCATCGGGACCCGTTTGTAATTTGTGCACAACTGCAGTGCACACGGCACTGCAGTTGCCGTGAGCTATCACAGTGCCTCACGGCACTGTGTGCCACTGCACTACTGTAGTGTCGTATGGTACTACAATATTATACCCCCACTACTGCAGTGCCACGTGGCAATATAGTAGTTCATGTCAATCTTTGATTCTCAATCAGTGATTGATACGTGACAATTATTAAAAATTAAATATTTATTTTAATCAGATAAATATCTGGATATCAGTTAATTCAAAATTAACATATATAATTATCCCTATCAACTAACTTATATGTTAATTCACAAATAACAGATTTAGTTGATTCAATTATCTAATAATAATTTATAATTATCTAATTTCATAAATTAGATATTTTATCTCACTTATCGATAATTAAAAAACTAATCAATATAATTATATATATATGTGTGTGTGTGTGTGTGTGTGTGTAATTTCTGAAATTTATATATAAATAATTCAATTAATTAATTCTTAATTAATTAATCATACATAATTATCTCATAATTATGTACTTTCCCCAGAATAATTTTTTTTACAAGTCAGTCATTTTCTTATGTCCTGAAATATTCACGCGTAGTATAGAAGTCACTTGGACACCATGAACCTATAATTTTAAATTTCAATAAACTAGATTATCATTTAAGATCTTTAATTAAATAATCTTATTTATTAATTCTATTATAAATATGGAATTGCACTCTTAAAGATTATAGAATGTATTTATAGAGTATTCTCATGTAGTTCATTGATATAATCATTTCACGTAGTTCTGTCCTTCAATTATTGGTTCGTAAATTAAAACTGGTCAAAATTACTAGTTTACCTTTCTAATTATTACCCTTCATCCTTAAGTACCAATAATTCACTAATGAATGACTAATTTATAATCATATTATAAATATGAGCTCAATAATCATTCAATTTCATAATTAACATTTAAGAGAACCAATATACGATCCGTTAGGAAAGTTTGGATTCCAAATCTTGTTAGATCATGTTCCCAACTATCTATATAACTGAATCTTCAAAACAAAAGTCACTAACCTGTTTTCAAACAAACCTTAACGAGTGAATTTAAAAATCCAGTAGACATGTGTAGGAGTTCATGACTACTCAGGATTCAGACTGATCTACATATGATCATCATATTGACGTGTTTTAAATCTTTATGATAAACAGTACAAAGATATTAATTTACATCGATCCTATCATATATAATCTTATATAAAGTACATTCACTATGATATCTATCCACATTAATGATCCAGATCTAGATCACATGCATTCATAATGTTAGTGAACCGTAGTAGCAACCATTCATTAAAGATTTCATACTTTAATATGTTGCTAAATTTTTTATTCATTATCTATGATATTAATTTTCTCGTACTAATACAAAATCATAGTCTCATTAATGAGTATAGAATTTTCACATATTTATATAAATTATTCAACAATAATTTAAAAGAAAAATATAATTTCATTAAATTTCATATTAAAATGTCAATACACATATTTTAAGGGCATAACCCCCAACATCCTTTTCATTTATAGTTCATGGGAATCAAGCTTCACAAAAGCGTGATTGATTCGCCTTATAGTTTTTAGTAAAACACTTTTCAGTCTCTGTAATGAACTCTTTGGTATTGGTTATCTCTTTAGATATTGCACTCCTGAATGCCTCCAGAATGCCATACTTTATGATCATCAGACTCATGCGGTTTGAGTGATCCTACCTGTCAAAGTTTTTCCTAGCATTAGAAGAACTTTCATCTGTAAGAGGGGTGGGTTCATCCGTCCTGAGTGCAAGGTCCAGATCCATGCAACAAAAAACAATCCACATGTTTTCTTTCCAATCCTTAAAGTTGATCCAGATCAAAATGAGAATGTTGTTGAGGTTGGCAGATACCGTAGTCACATTAGCTGAAAGCAGAATAAAAGAATTATCCAAATATGCTTATATAAAAAAACTAACCATAGTATTCAATAAATTCAAATAATTGGTTATAGTCATTTTTCAAGATACCTAACACAACATTAATATCAAAACTTTAGACTAATATTAATTGTAAATGGTATTTTTTGTTGTAATGATCAAACACTGATAATAATTCATATCAAATAATAAATCTAACTTTGGATCGATTTATTATTTACATGAATAATCTTATAATCGTCACGTGTTTAATATTACAGACGTGTGTAATTCGGTCAAATATTAACCTTTCTTTGGGTCGGCTAGCACTCGCATGAGTTCACACACACACAAACATCAAATATCCTCATGAATGATCTACACAAGAGAGGTCACTTTGATGACATCTTATTTCAATTAACTAATTCGGAATGTTGGATAACCATAATTAATCTATAAATCAATTCAATTTTTTAAATGCTTTAGCAGTGCTACAGTAGCGTACCTGTGAAGGAGGGAGTAGAAATTCCAAAGTTTCTGTATGGTACCGTAAGATAGAAAAAAATCTGTTCCGGTACAGTACCAAGTACGAATAATTGGCTTGAACGGTACTGGTACCACAAAGCAGGGAATAATTTTCCTGCATCTGTACCGTATCGCATTGCACTCCATGGCTTTCACGCCATTTTTTTAATTTATTTAAATACTTGATTTTACCACATAAAATCATCAAAACTTAACTTGGATAGGCAATTCACATAAAATAATCGTACTTAGGTATTAATCATTTATAAAAAATATGAAAAGATCAAAAATTTTAAATTCTTAGATTTATTGAACCCTAATTTTAGATTTTTCTTAAATTTATAAATTTCAATTTCTCTCAAAGAATTCAATAATGAGAGGTTTTGATCTCACTTGTTGAGTTTGAAATTAAAACTAACTAAACATGCCATAAACTATAAATCATCAGATCTGTATGTTTTTATAAAATTATTCAAACCCTAATCTTAGATATATATTCTATTTTAGTTTCAATGAAAAAATGATGACGAACTTAATTGCGAAAGATTTATCTGATTTCATGATAATTGAATAGTAAATTGATGAATAAAATTTTTTAAATTGACACAAGTTCTTGAGTTGTTCTCCATAATTCTTTCTTAAATGACTAGAGATATCAGTTAAAAAAAGCTGGTTTGTTTGATAATTTGAAACCATTACCCTTATAAATAATTATGCAATTAATGATGCAATTAATGATGATATCTCTAATTTGATCCTTTAATAAAATAAAATATCATTTATAATATCTAGACATTAATTCTATGATAATTATATTAATAAATTTTAAAATTTTAATTTTTTAATTAAATCATTTTAATTAGACATACAACCATAACACTAACACATTTAATTTAACTTATTCACCAAATTTTTTTCACACCATCCTCTTTGAAGACAGTCCACGTCAGTAAGCATTTCTTCTTTGGAGTTTCGGAAAGCTCTCAAAGGAAAGAAATGGCGGTTCACCGGTTTCTGTTTCCATTTTTCTTCTTTGCTGCCGCGTATTCACCAATGTCCACTCTTTCCGACTCCTCATGGTCAGCCGAACCTTCCGATTCCGGATTGATGAACGAATTGGAGGCCGTCAAGCAAAAGATT
The DNA here is from genome assembly GCA_003255025.1 of Datisca glomerata. Lineage (NCBI taxonomy): Eukaryota > Viridiplantae > Streptophyta > Magnoliopsida > Cucurbitales > Datiscaceae > Datisca > Datisca glomerata. Next base: position 18,576 of record QANY01009354.1, read on the forward strand.
TCTCACTTAGGTGACGTTACGAATCGGTCAGCTAATCTTGTGAGAGAATTTTTATAATTTTAGCTCAATACCGAGCTTGAGCCATATGTCTGAGTTCTTATTGAGCTATGGCAGTTTTGTTCTTGCTTCCATTTTGTTACATTGACTACAGAAATTAATTGCAGATTTAGTCATGGTAAATTGCACGCGAGATCTAAACCTAAAGAGCAATTATCTCAAAGAGCTTGAGAAGCAAATTGAGGAGATGCCCTATAGGACTAAATATCTGGAATCTGTTCTTCACAATACGAAGGTTTGTTTCTCACTTTTTTGGTGTATATTGTTATGATCATATCTCAGATTCTTACCTTTCATTTTTATTTCGCTGACGACCATCTCTGTTATTTTTTGTTTTAATATATTTAGGGTATACAATCTCTGTTGCACTCCCAAGCATGACTATTTAAACTCTCTCTGATATGTACCCAATCAATGGTGTTTTGGTGTTTTCAGGCTTAGAGATGGGCTGTCAGTTGATCATTATTACAAAGTGTTTCTTGCCTTACAAGTTTGAGATTCTGATGAGTTGAGCTTTTATTTTCAGGATCATTCGTCGCCTGCGGACAACAGACTTGCTGCTTTAGAAGAAGAGGTTTCTGTTTGTTTTATTTTAATTACATTTCTCTTTTAGTACTATTTTCTCGAATCTCACAAGTGAATCTTTTTTATGGCCCTATCTTTGAAATTTTAACTGATATGATTAGTAGCATTGGGGATGCTTAGGTGCGACTTCTTTGGGCTGCTTTGAGAAGGAACAACTTTGATCTTCATAATCTCCAATATAAAGCAGATGATGCTGAGGAAAGACTGGAGGCAGTTACTTCAGAAGTCAAGAAGGTTTAGTGTTTACTGGCACATCTGTTCATAGTTGGTCTTTTTCTTATTGATGTATTGGCTGTTGAAATTAATGGACCTTGTATGAGGGGCTGCAGATTTGATTGAAGTTTGAATTCATTTTGAAAGGGGCTTGACTATAGACATACCGCTCTCACTTTCCTATTTTAAAGATTCGAGAAACAAGTCCCAGTCCAAAGCATTTTAATGTTGTCTAAGATCTTTTTCGGCAAGATATCTGTTGAATTCCTCGTTCGGAGAGTGAGTGATAATGCAAAACTTTGAAACTTAACATGATTATGAAAAGAAAAAAAAGAACAAAAATATATACCAGAAGTGTCAAAGTTGCAGTATAGCTTCTTGTAACAGTCTGTTGAAGATTACCATTGGATTGACTGCCCTTGCAAACGGTGTAGGCATTGAACAAGAAAATAACAGTTATTGCAATTGGCAGTAGAATCCTTCACCAACTAGGTAATAGACTCTGGCTTTGTAGCCAAACGATAGAACAAAAATTAAACAAAAGAGGGCAATTGACCAATATACAGTCTTTCATGTTGGCTAATGCTTACCTGTCACTGATTGATTTTTTCTCAACAGCTCCTTCAACATTGTTGTGTAAAGAAATGAACAAGTTATAAATGGTCTTTATTATCATGTACGTCCCTATCTGGTTTTCAGCTTCTTCATCTTGTCCCTATGCATGATATGGTATTTCTTGAAGGTGCATCTGTTGTGAGTATCAACTTTGTTTATGAGATGCTCTACGGTCTCAAGCACTAATTGGGATTTGTATATGCTGAGTGACTCCTTGATCAGCTAACCCCTGAAATCCGTTGAATTACAGAAAATATCATGAAGATTAGAAGAATTACTTTGCGGCTGTATATTAGTGAATGTATTCATTTGATGTTAATAGCTTTTAGCCAGCTCATGTAATTTCTGTTTCGTTTTTCATAAAGTTATGTTATGAAGAAAAATATTGCTTCTCTTAGATTTTGGGAGTATTTTTACGTGTTCTTTTAAAATCTTGTGCTTAAATTTAAAGTTAACCAAACAATGTGGCACATACACTTGTTCTGACACATAGGGCTAACGTGGTGTATTTTTTAGGGCGACATTCTTGATAACATGTTTGTGGGTAATTGTGTTTGCTTTGACTTTTTTATTTCAGATGACTGACATTGTAAACGAACAGTGGATTCAGATTCAGCATCTTGAGCAGGCTGTTCAAATGGCAGAAGTATGTTAACCTACTAACCACTAAGAGTCTTTCCACTCAAGTGACAAACATCTATGTTTTAAGAAACTGAAACGTGGTAGTAATCTAAAGTTTCTTTTGAATAATAATAGATGAGGGCTCGCAAAGCTCGAAAGCAAGTGAACTCAAGAAAATGCACACTTTTGAAGGTAATATTATGTGTTAATTTCGTAATGATAGGTTAACAGTAGCATTATTTTAGTTCAATTCAAAATTCTAACAGTGTCGGAACCATTGCTTATAGTTTATGAACAGAGTTTTTGATGATCTTCGGCATCCATACGAGATCTTGGATCTGATTTTACTTGGAAAAACACGTATGTTGAGCTCCATAGTCTCTCATGCTCTTAATCAGATTGAAAGAGTCTTCAAGGCAGTTCAAGAGTATCACCATGAGGTGTGTCTCGAATATTTATTATTAGTTAAATGCATAGCAGCTATTTGGAAAAAACAATGTATGATTGATTATGTTAAAGAAATACTTGATCTTTTTTCTTGGTGCACAATGTTTCAAAAGTGGTACTTTTTACACAGTTACAAAAATTGATCAAACAAGAAATGGAAAGATATGAATATACTGCACCTCTTGCAGACAAGGAAGTGGTTTTCTTGGTCGTAAGTTGCCAGTATTTTATACCATGTTCAGTTTTTTCTTACAATATTCTTACTCTGTAAAACTTATGCCATTAGCATTTTCTGTTGTATCTTGTAGGCTTCTGCTCTAGTTATATTCCCTATTATGGGAGCATGGGTGTTACTTTACCACAATTTAGCTAGTTGAAGGAGGCTTTCTTGGGGAAATAAGAATGGAGTTTACTAATTTCTACAGGGTGTTCTTCAGTCATTTGCTTTTCTAGTTAGAGAACATCTGCGACAGTATTATACTTTCTTCGCCGATATGATTATACGATTGTAGGTACCGACTTGATCTAATGAAGGGAAAGCTAATTGAGTTACTAAAACATATAGGTTACAGCTTCAGCCTTTGAATTCAATTTAGACCATATGTTATGTAGCACAGACATATATGACAATGATTTTGTGAGTTTTTCTAGCATTTTGTTTTACTTTTTATTTTCAGTTCTAATTTCTTCCATTCTGTTCGTTGCTTTAGATGTGGGTTTACGGTAAAGCCAATTACCTCACCTTGATACTATATACAGTTGAAGGGAGAACATCAGAACAATCACATATACTTTTAAATAGATTTGAAGTAAAATTGATAGTTCTTTGTGGNCTTCCTCTCTTGGTATAGCGTAACCTTGTCTTAATCCTACTAGACCACATCCCACATGTTGTTCTTAGGCAAGGAAGAGTCTTCAAGCCTTTGTCACTTAGCTCGAAGGCAAGACTTAATACTTAACATACAATCTCAAAATGTGACCATCTTTATAGGTCCAGGTGTGGGGCCTTACAAATATATTTGTTATTACCCTACTTTGACCTTATCATGCCACATAGGCGCTATCCAATCCCGTCCTTGATTTCCACATGTATACTCAGACATATCATTCGTGATGAGGTGGTCCAAACTTTAATTTTATAATTTATTTTTTACTATTTGTATGAAATAAAATTAGGTCAGATAACTTTGTCTTAAGAATCTTTACTAGTTTTCTCATCAATTTACAGAACTAACGTTGCTCTACAATGAAAAAAGTACTTATGAATAAAAATTTACAGTGTTAGAATCACAGAACATATACCGACAAAATATCATTACGATCAATTGAGTTAATAGTCTCGGTTCTAAATTTATCTAAGAATCTTCTGAATCGATTTATTAAATTAACATTGCTCTAAAATAAATAAATGAATTAAATCATTTTACTTGTCACATGAGAGTAAAAAAATTTGCAGAGATCAAATTTTAGAACATATAGAAGCAAAACATCATTATGGCGGGTTGAATTAACAGTCATAACCCAAGTAGGAAGATTTCATTTTAAGAGAGAACTTTGGATACCAGTTAGCTACCTAACCTAGTGAAGAATTTCCACAAGGTATAAAATTTGATACCAAACAAAAGGGAAAGTCAAATAACAAAAGAAGCACTTTGAAAAAGCTGAAACTATTTCTCCGTTAATCACGCCTCAAACCTCAAGAAAAAAGGGAAGAAATTCAAATCAAGAAAAGAAAAGAAAAAGAAAAAAAAACTAATAATCATACACAAACGTTGACAAAAAGTCACTATTCCCCATTTGCATTTCATGGTGGATTGTAGAGATTTAATTAATGCCTATAGCCTAAATATATGTAAGATTATCTTTTTAAGAAAAACCAAACTAACTTGCCTTAAGACAATAGCTAAAGGGTCCTGCCTTGGGTTACTTCATAAAAAGAAAGAAAGAGTGGCCTAAATAATAACTTGTAGTTATATTATGAATTCTCTTCCCTTAATTTGTGAAAAAATCACTAATTCTTTTGGGCTAAATAATAAACTGTCATCGTAGCTCAATGGCGATGAGGGTACTTTTTTTTACTATCAATCATTTGTAAATAAATGACGAATACTTATTTTTTTTATAGTTTAATATATTAATATGAATGAATTATACTGAGATTTTTTCACAACCGAATAAGGTAAGATGCTCTCTTCACTGATAAATATGAGAGTTTTCTCATCATGCATATGAATTTTAGCATTTCATTTTATTTTGAGAGTTTATTCCTTGAAAAAAGGAAAATTTTACAAAACCGTGAAGGTTCATTATAATTTTATCTTGTTGGAGAGATAAATTTATATAGAAGTGAATACATAAAAAATATATTTCATTTATGTCGGATGCATCTTATTTTAGGTTTAATGTATGTCATATGAGGTATATTATATCTCCAAAATACCGTACATTTACAGTACTGTAGAAGAACACTGAAAAACAAACACCGTTTCTATTTATCTTTGTTCAAATATTTGCAAGAGGTTTGGACTAGTCAAGTTGTAGGACTTTTCTGCTTTAGGAAAATCAATATTTGTTTTTCTAAATAGTTTTGCTTTTGCTTTTCTTTATTTTCATTTTTAGTGACATTTTTCTCTTGAGAGAGTGTATTAGAAGCTTCTATACTTTTCTTTCCCCCCCTCTAAACAGTTCACTCATGTTCAAAATATGTGAGGGCAAATTTTGCATGTGGGCTCATGCAAGATTCATGCTTTTTGTTCTTTCTTATTTTGGGCATTTGTTAATTACATTAAGCTAATGACAAAGATTTAAAGGTATTTACCATATAATGTAAAACACTTATTCATTATTCATAGAGGAAGAACTAGAAATTTAGACCAATGAAACTCATGTAATAATACTGAAATATATGATTGTACTTTGAACATATGTTTAAGTAGAAATTTGTTAATATTGGTTTAGACTTTAGAGGCTTACTTTGGTGTAATTAGCTATTAGGTATGACCTAATTAGCTAAGTGATAACTTTTTTTTATAATTAATTAGTTGAGGAATGCAATAGCCTAGAAGATCTAATCACTCTATTGTTTAGAATTAGTGTTGAGACAACATATAGCATGACAGAAGTTTCTATGTTATAGGTATTTTATGGAAAAAATTTCAGTATTATTGAAGTATTAAAAACTCAATACTTTTCTATACATACTAACACATGTCTTAAATCATATTTTAACAAAAGTATATTCTTAAAATTTAAAAAGGATGTATGCATGGCGCCGAATGATATGAAAGAGTATTGAAAACTCAGTATTTCAAGAATACTGAAAATTTTACTTTGTACTATAAATGGAGAGAGAAGAGAGATATTAAAGAACATATGAGGAACATAAAAAGAAAATTAATGTTTCCTCTCTCCTCTATTGCATCATCTCCTTATTTATATGTTACATGCATCTGTAACATAGAAGTATCGATAACAAAACATGTCATATATTTGTTTTTGTTAATAATTATAAAGTTTAAAAGAAATTGAGGAAAGTGTGATATCAATTTACATTCTTTTGAGTATGATGAAGACTTAATCATCTGTGTTAACTAATCATCTTTTCACATAAAATAACATATTAACTTATAAAGAATTAATCAGAGTAGTGTAAAACTAGTCTGACAGATAACTAGCAACTCATGCATATACAATGGATAGCGCGTGGGTGGATTGGCAATCACTAGTGTATGTGTGTGAAGGAAAGAGTTAGATATCTATTATTTTTTCATTTATAGACAAAAGAGAAGAGGGGCACATGCTATGAGCACTAAATGCCATTATTTGCATGTCCTACCCACTCCACCATCCTCGCATAATTACATGCCATGCCATGCTCTTCTCTTCTCTTCCGTTTCTTTTCTTTTTGTCTTCCTTTTGATTTTTCACACTCTTAATACTCCACATTTTTAACCTCTTCCAGCCTGTATTCATCCATTTTAGGCTATTCAACAATATGGGTTTCCCATTTCCTCGTGGTGGGTGCTTGATTGATGGCTCCACATTAGTAATTTACCTAAACCAAATATGTTGTAGAATTTGAATACGAGTGTTGATAATGGGTCGGTCCGAACTGATGATATTATAACATGATATTAAATCGAGATGTGTCCGTATAAATATAAGCGTTAAAATCTCATATTAATCAGACGGTGATATATATGTATATCAAACCACAAATAAATATAAGAGGAGATTTAACACAATTGACACATTGGCATTAATTATTATTAGGGTGATATCATGATTGACGGAAGTGTTGGTTTTGGGTATTAGACTGAGGGGGGAAATGGGTTTGCTTCAAAGGTACGAAAAATTATAAGATTAGTTAAATAAAAAGCGAAGGGTTTTAAAAGTGAAAACGGTGTAATATATAATTGAGGTCAGACTTAAAAGAAAAAGGAACAAAATGACACTTTGTTTACGCTGTCCCTCCTTTGGGACCACATTGTTCATCACCAATTCCCTGTCTTAGTTGCAACTAATGAGTGGAAAAAATTGGATGAGACTTGATATATGAGAGAGAGAGGAGAGAGAGGAGAGAGAGGAGAGAGGAGAGAGAGGAGAGAGGAGAGAGAGGAGAGAGAGGAGAGAGCAGAGATATGTATTTCTTACCGTTTTATTTTTAACTAATGAAATGTTGTCTAACATCACAGGAATAATGCTCATTATGTGATAATAAGGCATTGATACTCCTCTCCCTAATACTTAAGTTTTATAAGCTTGCAAGATAGGTACCCAATCTTGGTTGAGTCTGTGTGTTTGCCATGCGATTTGTGCTGCTTAGTTCGACTGTTTGTCTCGTATAATACGATGTGTGATTTGGTATGTTGTGTAGTCGGTTGTCGTGTGTATGGTCTTGAAGAGTGTGTTGACATGTTACCGCACATTACCCAACTTCACCCGTTTTGTATTGGTTAAGAGATTCTAATACCTCTATCTTTAACTCATAAATTTATTTTGGATAAAATAATATTTTCACAAGTCAAGTCTGATTCTCAATTTAACTATAATAAGTGTGGTTATCTTATTCAATCAAATACTTGAATATTTTTAAAAAAAAATCAGTTAAGTTCTTTCATTAAGTTTTTCATACCTTAAAATCACTTGTATTGTGGATAATGTGAGGGCTTGTAAATAACATTTAAGTGTGTATTAGTTGTTTAAGTTATAAACAACATAAAACTTTCAAAGTTTTAGACTAACAAAAAGATTTTATTGTAAATAATAAATTATTTGAGGGTATATTTGGAAAATTTACGCATAAGAGACTAAATTGTTAGCTTGGTGACCAAAAATTGCTTTTCCTTTTTCTTTTCTTTTTTTCTATTAGAGAGAGAACCTCTATAAAGATAAGAGCACTTAAGCTATACCTCACTATACACTTGAACTTCATTACATCTTTCTCTCTTTCTCTCTCTTCCATCCATGGCTATCTCAACAAAGTTCATTCCTTTTCTTCTCCTCCTCCTCCTCCCTCTTTTCTCTCTACAAATTCAGGCGAGAGACAGCCAATTCTTCAGCAAAGTCACTCACACCAATGATGTCAAAGAAACAGAGCAACCCACCAAAGTAGACCCAAACACTTTGAACAAAGAAAACCAGCAACAAGAGCAAGATCCCACATTTATCCCACAAACCCAAAACACCAATTACGGCCTCTACGGTCACCAAACCGGCCAGCTTCCGCCGTCTACCACCACCCCCACCACCACCACCAACGACCTCCCTTACAAAACAGAGTCCGAAGAGTACAACAATTACCCAAATACCAACTACAAGTACAACAACCAGAATTCTTATTACTACAACAAAGATGCTTATGATGGCAAGCAGCAGGGTCGCTACCCCACTACCACCTCCGCCGTGAACAACCAGAACAGCTACTACAATGGTGCAAACAACTACAAAGTGGAGCGCCAGGGAATGAGTGACACGAGGTTTTTGGAGAATGGAAAGTACTTTCATGACATCAACAGTGACAAGTATTATCCAAATCAGTATGAAAACAGAGGATCAGTGAATGTGAATCCAAAGAATTGGCAGTACGAAAACAGGGAATCCTTGAATCCAAGGAATTGGCAGTACAGCAGCAGGGATAACTATGGAAATTACCAAAAGCAGAACTCTTATGAGTACAATTCCATGGAGGGTTACCAGAATGATGAGCAAGAGTTTCAAGATGAGCAGAATGAGTTCACCCCATGAGCTGCCAATCCAAAAAGGAAAAAAAAGAGAGCCCGATATTGAAATTGTGTTTAATTATCAGAGTTTGATACAGTTAATTATGGTTTAGTTGTTGGAAGGAAAGAAGAATTGAGATTTCAAGAGCAAAGATTATTAATGTAGTGGTGATTATATATGTAATATGTTGTTTTAATTTTGTAATCTTGTTTATGGGTTTGCATAGTTTTAAAAGCCTTTAAGATACTAAAGAATGATTTTAAGAGCAAAGAGATTTTAATTTTAATTTTGCAGTGTATACTGGTTAATAGCCTTAGTTTTTTTCTCAATTTTTGTTGTTAAAGTTACAAAATTTACCGGAATATGAGATAATATAAGTCGAAGTTCTAAAGTCTTTCTTGTATTTTGTTATAAAAAAACTCTCCAATTATGTGAGTGAAACTACCAATCGCTCAACAATGTCATTTTACAATAGGGTAAAATTGTCTAATAATTAATGGCTTACATGTTTATACATGTGAGTATACAATGACATATTGATGGATTTTGATAGGAAAATCAAAACCCAAAGGTCAAGAATTCAAACCATCAAGATATTAGCTATAATGGGATGATAAAGGCTATTTCATGATAATCATGGAATGATCAAGTCTTTTTAACTTCTGATGACACTTCCTTTTAAGTTCTTGCTTCGTCTTGTAGGCACTTAAGTTATGAATTACATACTCCGTCTTGTAGACTCTTAAGTTATGATCCCCTTTGCGAGGAGTCACCTTCACATAAATTATAATATTTGATGAAGTTTTAATAAATACGTGAGTGAAGCTATGATGATATGCGAGTTGGTGTATTATTAAGTTGGAGTGGTCCATAAACCCTAAAATGTATACCTACCAAAAAGTATGTAATTCAATAAGTAGAAATAAGAATTGTTAATTGTGTAGGTAGAAATCCAAAAATCTATCCAAAGATTTGTTTGATTGTATGGAGTTTGAGTGAGAGTTCATGTCTTTCCTTGTGGTAATTAACCATTACCCACAATATATTTACTTCCCGTAAATATATTAAAAGTATATTAGGAGATTTAACAAAAAAAGATTAATATATATTCATTTCTCTAGAGAAGAAAAATTTATTTTTCTATTAGGATAAACTTTTCTACCCCAATTTTTTATATCTTCTACTTTTATATTTAAAATCGAATTTATATTCATAAAAAAGATCTCTTGTATATTCCTGATACAATAAATAGTTGAAATTCTCATATATCTAAATACTAAATGATTTATAAAACATTTTAGCAAGAAAATTTATCTATTTACGTGTGTTTTCAACCACTTGATACATTAACAAGGGTAAGATTATACAATCGAATGTGGCGTGTGTGTAGCAGTTTTTTCATAAGTTAATTTTATACTGATTAAGTTATAGACTAAGTTTTAATTGATTAAATAATGTTCAATAATTCATAAGATAATATTTTATCACTCACTAAAATGATTTGATAAATTAACTAATGTAAAAAGAAATACTCTTTTTGGATTACCAAAAGTCCGACTTGTTAGATGCTTCAGTATAATAGTAGAGCCACAATGTTTTCCCCCCTAATAACGAGAAATTATTGAAACCATCAACAATCGTAGGTCAGTTAACAACTCTAATCATATGTCCAAATCATCTCATGAGAATTTAGAACTATGTACACTCTCCATTAAGCATTCTCCCCAACTCGTGGACAAAAATTTAAGTTTTGTGGGGATGTCTTTATTAAGTAGTAGAGTCCACCAATGAAAGATTAGGTAACTTAACCTAAATGGTGAACCAACTTTTACTAGCTATGAAGAAAATTCAAAGGCATCCTATAAAAATTTTCAACTTTGATATCAGACAGATTGAAAAAGAGAAAGAAAGAAAGAATATATAGTTAGATTTTCTCCCGTGAATTGTGGATTGACCTATTTTGCTCATCTTTAATTGCGGTGAAAGGTCTTAATCCTTTTGACTTAATGACACTATTACTTCAACTTAATACAAATTTCATGTATACCCTGACCGTATCTCTGAAATTTCTGAAAAAAATGCGGGATTGATCCTACTGATACTCAAACCAAGTCTCGACAGGTTTGTCACTTGAAATAGTTTTAAGAATTACAAGAAAATAAGTCTACAATGATGGTTATTCGAGTATACGGCGACGGTTTATGACTATTAGAATTGATACGGCGACGGTTTACAACTCTCGGAATCGATACGTGACGGTTGGAGAACTGTCGGGATCGTCGCCGTCGGGATTAAATCACCTGACAATCGTCAAAGGAACGTCGCGACAAAGACTTTAAAGGCGGTTATTTTGATAATTCGCGCGGTTTGCAACCGTCTCTAAATAAAATATACCGCGGCTATTTTTAGACCTGTCACAAATTGTATGTATAACGACAGGTCTACAACCGTTGCGAAATAGGTAGTCTTATCGCGACAGTTTTATAACCGTCGTGAATTTGTCCTAGTCCAATTTTTGCCACGGTTTAGGAACCGTCGCAAAAAAATCTCAAATTTTACATACTCCTTCCTATTTCTGCTAATTCCCAAAAATTCCTATATTAACACAATTTTAATAGCGTATACATTTCCACAATAGTCAGAGAGCAGTATCATTCTATATATTTACAGAGCGCATAATTATAAAGCATTAAATCATTAATTAGATATCCAAAACTATAATAGATTATCAATACAAATTATTTAATGAGTTCAGAGTATGAAATTTGAAATTACAAAATATTTCAGAAGTACTATTAAATAACGTTAAATAACAAAAGGTTACCCTAGTCTTTGCGAGAGTCATGCATAAACTTCATAGTTAAGCTTAGTTGGGAGCGTATCTCTGAACATTCAGCTTTTACCTTATCATGTTTCTCACGCATATCTGAACATTCAGCCTCTAACTGAGGCACCTGTACGCATTGAGCCTCCAACTCAACTACTCGTGCACGTTGGGATTCTAGCTCAGTTGATAAACGGGTAGAATCTTGCATGGACGATTCCCAATGATAATGCAAGAACACTTAAGATGGAGTTACCTCGACTCCTAATGAACGTACTCGCCCATGATGCTCTAGACCCAATACTTGTGAGAGCACGTCGTTTGGTGAAATTAGATCATAATCACCATTTGGAAGTTGACTCATGTGCTCTTTAAGTTTCGCCTATAATACAAAATTAAGACTTAGTATAAGTAAACATGTAATAACTATTCAAAAACTTGGTATTAATAGTATAACTTATACTTACTGCAACATTTATAGTCTCTTCATTACATAAGTTCCATCTTTCCGTTCATGTGAGGCTACAAATAGCTCCGTTCTTAGGAGCTCTTTTTGAAGCTCTTCTGTCTATAAAATGAGAACATATGATTAAATATACTTAAAATAAAATCAATGTAAATAATTATAAAGTTTAGAATTTATCATTTATGCTCTTTTCGTTGGTATACTGGTACGTCCCAATGTGTGAGGGTGTTTTAGTTTGCTCTGTGATCTTCTGTTAGTTTCAGCTTGCTTCTATATTTATAAAAGATAAAAAAGTTAATTTATTTCACATACAATTAGTCATCGATGTATAGTAAAAACTCATACATTTCCTTCTTCTGAGTACCATCTACGAATTATTGCAACAAAACTATCTTTTGGAATAGCATCATTCCAATGTTCTAATGCCTCTTCCTCCGTTTCATATGTTTTCATATATTCATTCTTTATTCTGCTCAATCCATCAAGACATTTAATATGATATAAGTTCACAATAAATGACAATTTTGAGAATTCTTCACATCCAGGATATAGTGGTTGATTACTATCTTGAACCAAATCGTAAAAGTCTTTAACATCAGAATCATCTCCAAATCCCCTCATTCTTTCGTCTACATCATCAACCGGTTGTTGTGATGGAATAGAGTATGAACCATGTTCATTGTTCAATAAATTACCAAATGCATCATGCAACAAATCATGTATATCATTATCATCATCTTGACATGATAATGGTGTTTCTACATGTTCCCTATTATTAACAATGACTTCAGATGACGTACCAATTCTGGATGAAGTAGTCACCACTGACTCCCCGTGAAAATACCAACATGTATAACCACTTATAATTCCATTACATATTAGGTGTTCACGGATGACGTCTCTAGTCTTACGATAACAATGAACACACCGATAACAATGACACGATATATATGAGTTGGATAGCCTCAGACTCATTTCACCCAGATTCACCAAACATCGGGACGTAAGTTAGGGAGTCAACGACTCACTTCACCTAAATTCATGAGCTAGGACTTGTTGGTAAACATGATTATAGCTCTGATACCAGGTGTTAGGTGTTATTGAGTCATTTCAACCCTAAAAGTTATCTTGTGAGGTGAGGTTTTTTTCTCATACATATTAAATTGGCTACCATTCACCTTCACAACCGATGTGAAATAACTAATTATAATTAAATAAGTCTTTTCTTTTAGAAATTTATTCTTCTGTAAATTGTTTAATATTCTCTTTAAAGTGTAATTTTACCAGCTTAATTTTCCCTTGTAGTCTTTTAAACCGAATCAGATTAGGTCGCTATGAGTGTAAATTAGCTTGTAAGTAGTTGTGGAATGTCAAACCGACCAAACTAAGTTGTTCTCATAAAAAAAATGCTTAATTACCACAGCGTTATTTTATGGAATTCTCCAAGATATTTCTTTTTAAAATTATTTTAAAAGAAACATATTATCGAATGTTTATTCAGGAAAAAATGGAAACAAATATTAATATTCTTTTTTATAGTTCATAAGCGCTTCTAATAATTACAAAAATCCCGACAATTGGACTAGTGCTATAATTATATATAATTGTAGAAGCACTTATGATGTTGGGGAAGGATGATGAAACTCTCAACATGTTTCTTCTTTGCAAAATCTAGCTCTATTTAAAGTCTATCCTTCATGTTGATCAAACCATTATGAAAAAAAATAGCCTAGAGTAGATCAATACACACACATAAATGTGAAAATATTGTTCGATTATTTTGCAATCACATCTAAATCGGGTGTTTTCACACATCATATTATCGTTTTTGATATATTATTCTAACAATGAATTTATTATTTGCGAAAACCGACAAGTAAGCTTGATTATGTATGCGTTGTATTGTATATAACTGATAGCTTTTCAATTTATTTAAAATTTAGTAAAAGACTATTGGTTTTGGTGTGTTAAATGGGTTTTTAAGTTTGAAGTTTTAAAACAAATAGATTTGTATGACATTAAACTTAACCGCAAAATTTTGAAGTACACGTATTAAATTAACCAAAAATTTGCAATTAATTAAGTATAATTACAGAACAATAAGAGGAAGTCACAGTTATGTATATTTTATGTCAGTAGGGATAAAATTGATCTCAACATATCATTCAAAATATCGAAGATATCTATATCTATATACTATATACTATATACTATATTAAAGGGGTTAAAGGGAGAAATTTTTAATTCTTCTTTTTTATCTCTAAAGCCCTCTTTCAAGTATAGTACAAATAAGAATTTCACCTCTTTCTCATTGAACTCATATATTGAAATTTTATTTTCTACTTAGTAACAAGTTTTTATAAATAGATTTTGAAATTAAATATTATATAGTATTATGTAGTTAGAAATATGAATATCAATAAATATGAATTTTGAGATCTTTTATACAATCAATATTTAGTTTTAAGTCAGTAGTAATTTGTTACAAAATTAAATATGATGTAATATTTATATTATCATAAACATGAAAATTCATATATATATTTAGAGAATGACATTAATCTATTTTTTATAAGAGAAAGTATTTCTTAAGATGATATAATCATTTCTTGAGTATATGACAAATTAATTAAATAAAATCAGCTTCTCTATTATTAAAAGAATAATGTTATACAATACAATTTCAACATTGAAAACAAGCTAATGTATTTATTTATTGTTATTACTATTTTATTTTAGTTTTTTTTTATCAAAATAGAATAGTATAAACAATTTCAACATTCGTGCACTTCCTTTAGTTGAGATTTACAACAATTTTTAAAGATAATATATTTACTTCAACGTTAATATTAATTTTAAATTTTATATATATTTTAAATTAATTTAATAAATATAAAGCACGTTCTCCTCAACTAATTCAACTTACACGTCTTTTCAACTACATACTTTAGATGACAAGTTTAGGACGATA
The DNA here is from genome assembly GCA_003255025.1 of Datisca glomerata. Taxonomy (NCBI): domain Eukaryota; kingdom Viridiplantae; phylum Streptophyta; class Magnoliopsida; order Cucurbitales; family Datiscaceae; genus Datisca; species Datisca glomerata. The sequence continues at coordinate 33,597 of QANY01009354.1, forward strand.
ACATAAAGCTTGCCGTTGTTTTGGATCATGATTCTCTGAATGTCGACATGTTGTTATGTTAACCAAGAATATTGACGTGCTTCTGTTTACTCACGGAACGACAGGTCGACAACATAAGATTTTTGTCGTGATTGTCCTTGGGTTCTATTCAGCATTAAATTTTGTCTCTATTCATTTTGCTTTTATCCATCTCTTTGTTTTTTTTTGTCAAGAGCTTTTAGCCATACTTGGACCAGACGACAATACAAAGCTTATCAGCAAGTTGGAATTTTAATTGCTAAATAAATAGTTCAATTTGTTAGAATTTATATATGAGGTGTAAAACAGGGTTGAATGCTAGTCTATAATAATGATCGGTGAATCCCAATATTACCTTTACAAGAAAACTGATCATTCGTGACCATCTTTTTAGTAACCAATTACAATTTGTTGTTATATTTACCTTTCGACGAGCTACAATAATTTCTTCACAAAAAACTCCATATTTAGTGACAAGCCCAAATTTCATCAATTAAAAGAAATGATTGGATCAAAATTTGTCGCCGAATATAGTCATTAATCTAGCGGCCAAACTACGATTCACCTCCATATATTACATCTATAGTAATGAAATTATTGTTTGTCACTATATATGGTCAAGATATAACGATAAAATTATAATTCATAACTATAAGCATATGTGACGATGAAATTATTATTCGTCACGATATATGGTCAAAATATAGCTACAAAACTATAATTTATAACTATATATACATCTATGGGGAAGAAATTACAATTCATCGCTATATATGATCAAGGAATAGTGACAAACCTTACTTTGTGACTACATATGTCTACACGGCAATGAAATTATGATTCATTGCCATATATGGTTAAGATATAGCAAATAAATAATAATGTGTGCGTATATATGCATATGCACGATGAAATTATGATTTGTCACTATATATAGTCAATATATAGCAATGAAATTACAATTCATCGCTAAATATGCATTTGTGGTCACAAAATTATGCGTCGTCGCATATATGGTAATATAGCGACAAATTATAATTCATCACCAAACATGCATCTGTGGCAACGAAATTGTGCTTAGTCGCTATATCTTGACCATATATTGCGACAAAGTATAAATCTAACACCATAATTGCATACATAACAATGAAATATAGTTTCGTTGATATATCATTACAAAATCTAGCAATAACTTGTAATTGTATGGCGATATATGATCAAGATATAGCGATGGAATTATAAGTCGTCGCTAAATATCATATAATAATATGGTGACCAAATTACAATTCATCACTAAATATCCATTTGTGGTGACAAAATTATGCGTCGTCACATATATGGTCAAGATATAGCGACATAATTATAATTCATCGCGAAACATTCATCTGTGGCAACAAAATTGTGCTTAGTCGTACCATTGCATGATTTTATTTTACTAAAAGATCATTTTTCATTAAAAATTTAAATTTTAAAATGGCATCGTGCCACACGTTTCCGCCGCGCACGTGCTGCGACGACCACCACCTACTGTCTTGCATCTTAAAGGCAAAGAATCTACCCTTAAGATACAATCTGCTCGATAAGGACTTGGTCATGTATTGACTCTCTAACTTATACCAGTTTTTTGATGTAGTCTTCATTTTTGCAACTTCACACAATATTTTATCACTCACATTTAATATCAGTGTGTTATAGGCTCTTTTCATTATATTCTTTTTCTTCTCTTCTGAGTAAGTTGATGACATCTTAGCTTCTCCTTCTAGAACTTCATCTAACCCAAAGTTTCCAAGTAGAGCTAGCATTTTCATTTTCTAAATTGCAAAATCATTTGTGCCATCAAATTTCTCAACATCTTGTTTAGTAGTGGAGGTTGCCATTTCAATACTTTTATCGAGTACTTAGTAAAATTCTTAGCTCGGATTTAACTCTTCAAGGATTTCAGAATCAACACTTCAACCTTATGGCTTTGATACCAATTTGTTGTGAATTAAACCATCTCCTTGGTACACTGATTCTCAAAGCAATGATTAGATAACCATTTTCTTTAGCACAAGACAAACGAGTTAAGAGAGAAGGAGAAGAAAAATGACACAGAGATTTATCCTGGTTCAGTTCACAATGAATAATGTGTTTTACAGGAGATTCAATTACACAAATCAAATTACAAAGAAACCTGAGTAATAACCTCTCTCAAATGAGCAGTATTGAAAACTCGTGCTTCTCCTCTTGCTGAAGCTTGCTCGAGCTTTCTTTTCACTGTCATGGAGTCTTTTCTCTATCTTTGTGTATTTCTGTGTCTCACTTTTCGAGAGAGATCCTCTCCTTTTCTTAGTTCCAACTGAATGCATGATGAGCGATGATTGTTGGATGCTCATCCAACTAATAACAAAGCTCCAGCTGCATTTTATAACTAACTATGTCAGGTCTGCATTAGTTAAGTAACAATGCCAGCTCATAACCAGTTCACTGATGAGTCCAAACTTCTATGTACAAGATTTTATGATCAAGTCCAAACTTCATTTATATTGTTATGTTTAGAATCTAATTAAAAAATAATAGTATTCCAGATCTCTCAAAAGAAATGAAAATAATTTTCAAGTAAAATGAGTTGTTTGTGGTCTTATATATCTGAAATGAATAAAAGCAAATTATTTTAAATTGGAAGATTATTTAAGGCATTAGCAAGTACGTCACTATCTTGAGATTTCAATCAAATAGTGCTTTTTTGTTAGGAAATTTTTCCACCAGTCTTGTAATTTATTCTAAATATTTAGTATTCATTGATATAAGTCGATAAATGTATACCTTTTTAGAAATTCTTAGAATTCATTCATTATCTCTCCTTAAATTTAGAATAAAATTTTATATTTTAAGACATGAAAATTAATAACAAGACATAATTTACTATTTCATTCGACATTTTGATTCACAGAATTGCGGATCAACTGTAGTGGACGGTAGAAGGTCCATAGTATCCAATGCACTAGACTGATCCAATATCCTAAAAAGGGGCCTAGAAGTGCCTACTACACCACACTAAACCTACACATTTACAAAAATAACTATGTTCAATCCCTAGCAGAGCTAAGGGAGCTTCAATTCTTATTTCCTATCACCGTTTGATGTCCTACTAAGAGGGATCTAGAGAAAGACAGACCTACCTACCAATTCTAAGTGGCAAGATTAATGAAAAATGAGGCTTAAGAGTTTTCTTTTTCTTATATATTCGATCGTATACATTACAATAGAACTATGGGTAAGTATCCACTCTATTCTCAGATAGGCCTAGACATTTTTTTGTTATCCGAAAAGAATAAAATGACTGATGTGATGTTCCTTCTCACAAAGAAAAAACTCCTTGGACTCCCTTATTTGTGTGGCCGGCCAATCCGTGACAACTCACACCAAAGAGTCAAATGCCAAGCACTTTCTCTATTAAAGCAACAAGCATGGGATCAAAATAGCCCATAAATCTTAACCCACATTCTGTGTATTGGAGCAGCTACCACTTCTTTAAAAAACTGCTAGGAATTATACATTGACAAGTAGCGGCCAACCACGTTGGTGTAATGTATATGTGCGTATGGCGGTACATTGAGAGTACCTTTCAAGTTGGCTGATAAAGAAAGAAAAAGTTGAGTCGTCTTTTCCCCGCTTTCACCATTGATTGTGAAGGGATTTGAGATCGGTTTTCAATCCACTTCTCTCTCCATTGAGTTTAAAGCACGGTGGGAAGGCCTTCGTGATTTGCATCTTCCTGTCCAGCAAAGAAAATGAAGAAAATGAAGGGGAACATACAATAAGTTGGAGGACATTGCTGAATCGCGTGATTGATCCATCTGCGTCATTCCCTAATTGAAGCAAGTTAAAATTCCTTCAGAGCCTCAATCCTGAGTAACGGAAATTTTCTACTTGTGTTGATTGTTCTAATGAGTGTAAAATAGAAATTTCAAGCTTTTTAAATCCAGTCTTTTTTTGTAAGTGATCATTTTGTTAGCTAAAAACATGATTCCAAATCTTATTTAATTTGACGGCAATTACTACAATTAGTCATAATGAGATTTACTTTCATGTGATCGAGGTGAACTCATCAATTCTAAATAAGTAGATTCATCAAAACCAAAATGAAATAGAATACCATAAAATTCAAGTGTTATCTTATTTTAATTTGATGGTTATTACTATAATTAGTCATAATGAGATTTTACTTCTATGTTAAGAGGTGAATCAGTCAATTCTAAACAAGAGAATTCATCAAATCCAAAATGAAATAAAATACCATAAAATTCAAGGATTCCAAACAAAAGGGAATATCAGAGGCCCATGGTTCAGCTCTAAGAAGTCCAATAAAAAGATGAGGATGACCTGCTCATATTGTACATCTCCTTATTCTAGGCTTCTTGTAAAAGTAATGGGTTAATTAGGAAAGTGATTTTTGAAATATAAGTAAACGAGTAAAAAATTTGTATTTGCAAAATGACATTTTTTTAAATTGTAAAATTTGTACCTGCAATGTTATATTTAGATATCATGGTATATTTTTGTATATCATAATATATTGTATACCACATGTAGTCATTTATATAGCATCAATATATTATCATTATAAACATTTGGTGAAAAATGAAATAGAGAGTGATTTAGCGTCATGGTACAGAAATCGTGTAGACAGAAATTATCGAACATGTCTGATAGTGTGATTCTCATCGTGCGAGTGTATTGGTTGATGTTTGAGCACATAATATTCGAGATTTTGTCACGCTCGCAAACCTTGTTTTTTTTTTCTGTTAATTACCAAAATGAGTAAGAAATGGACTACTCTCTATAATTTCAGGGTCACAAAAGATTTAGGTTAGGTTGTTTTGAGATAATCTAAATGATATAAATCTTAAGATTACTTAAAGATTATTTCATCAGAACAGTTTTTTGTATAGTATAAGAAAAATGAGAGGTTACAAGATTACAATATAAGAAAAGTGAGAGTATACAAGATTGGGCTGCATCCGTATTCTCATTTCTCCATACTTTTTTATTTAGTTCTAAGGTATAACTTTTTTTGTTTTCAATCATTTTTATTTATTTTTGTACTTATAATTTTAATATTTTTTTTCCTTTTTCTTTCAAATATCATATTAGTAATGAAAAATTTAAATAGCCAACTTTCACACCAACAAATTTCACATACTAAACAAAGTAACATAATATTTTCAAACACTTCGATTGAGAGTGGATGTAGAGTCGTCACTAGAATTGCCTTCTAGAGAGAGAGATAGAATATGATCGCGTAAATCTCAGCTACAAAGAAAGAGAAATAGAAAAAAAAAATAGACTATTTTCTGAGCATACAGGATTAGCTTCTTTGCAGTGAGCTTCATATAAGATGAAAGAAGAGAAATGTCACGGTGAGCTTCATTTGGCAACGGTGAGGTGACAGTGAGGGTTCTTGTGGTGATGACGAGGCTAGGGAACGATTTCGTCTCTAACTCTGTGTCTCGATTTCTCTATCTATGTAAGAAGAAGCGGCCGCCAAAAAATAAAAAATGAAAAGAAGGGGGCAGATTCTAGTCCCACATTTTCTTTATTTCAACTACTGTTCTTCTACAGAGTTCTTTTAAAAAGTCATTCATTTAGGTCATTACAAGCTACGACGGTTACTCGAATCTATAGTGACGATTTTTAACCATCAAAATCGATACAGCGACAATTACATGTATTTTTTTCTAACATACAACCAACCATGTAATCTACTTTTTCATGCATGCCACTTTTCCTAATTACGATTTTCAGCTATCTTGAGATTTTGATAAGTTAACTTTCTTTTATACCAAACAATCATAACCGTTGTTTCATGAATAAGCGCTTTTAAATTTGCACGAGTACTTCCAAAATCGAAACCATTTTCAAATGCTCATCTTTTAAGGATCACTGCAGAAATAGCTTATTTTGAACTACCAATTAGCAAAGAGTAAAACAAAAGCGAAAACGACTTCGTTTAGATTCAAACGAAGAAGATCATAAGATTGTGTGAATATTCGGTCATTATAAAGTTATATATGAAATAATAACTCTTCTAATTAAATGAACACACTAAATAAATGACCAGGTTTGTTACTTACATAAAATTAGTGTCGGCTTTTTGCTAGATAAAAATATCACATTTTTTCTCCTCAGATCGTGGATTCGAATCAGGAGATGCACGCTGTCTCATGGGTGCTGTGGATTTACCCGGTCTCTACAAGGTCTCTCGGGACTTAGTCGGAGAACTACGTTCCGATAATCCGGTGCTAGCGGAAAAATAATATCTTGGCCTTCGCTAACACAAGCTCTACCATTACAGAACTTAGGTGGTCACGTCTAATTTGCAATATAGATCACCAATCTAAGTCATTCCCTTCTTAATTATCCATCAATTTTTTATTTTATTTTTATCTTTTAGAAATCTTGGGAAATAATTTTCAAATATTTTTATAAATGTGTTTTTCTTTACAAAATTAAAAATCTAGAGGACTTTGTTTATAGGAAATATGTCAGTATTTATGATCTTGGATTATCAACTATTCAATACTAATTTATATAACTTAATCATATGTGTGCACATTTTCATATTATAATAATTCATTTATTTTCTCTCCTTAAAATTTGAATATAATATTATACTTTAAGACACACGGCTACTGATAGTATGAAAAATTGTTGAATACTCAATGATCCAGGAGTACCGAATATTTTCTCAAAATGACAACTTCATCGATGTGGGATGTGATCATACTCCTCTGTTGTTTTCTGATGAACATGAGAGGCTTCTATCATACCTACACCGTTGACTCACAACTTAATGGTAGAGGCTAGATTTAAGAAGGAAAAAAACACATCATACTTTTATTTGATCTCCATGTTCAGCATAACCAAGCTAACGTCCAGATCTACTGAATAAATCCCCTCTCCATTTCCACGCGGATGTAGGTGTAGGGCTTAATATCTCCGTCAACCCATCTCATTATCCTTATGACGACGATTACAAGAGAAGCAGGGTGATGTTTTATTCAATGTAATGGAATGGAATGTAGTGTAATTGAAAATTCTAATGGAAATACAATGAAGTATAGAGGGAGAAGAGATGGCATGTGGAGAGAATAACAGAGTGGAAATATATTAATTAGGAATAAATGTGGTTACATGAAAGAGATAGAAGAACATTATATTCATATAAATACGACACATATAGCAATTGTTTCATTTTCAAGCAAACGTTAACAATTGAAAAAATGAATATTTATAAGTTACTCCCTATTGAATTACATTGCATTGTATGAACTACACATCACCTAAATATACAAAGAAGTTACGATTGAAATCACTACATTAAATTATGAGATTCAGATCACATCATATTTAGAGAATAAGAAGAAGTTATATTGTAATTAAATTGTCCGTTTTAAAAAGAGAGGGCCTCAATCTAACTAACATAAAAATAAAAGGAACGTTTACGTCTGTTGTTAGATCCTTGACCACATAGACTTGTAGCAGTGGAAATTTATAAGTCAGAGTGCCGTGTGCGTATGGAAAATAGAGAAAGCAGGTGACGGCACCGCAGGGGAGTTGGCTATCGACCAAAACTCTACTTTTTCTTTGTGTTTTGGAATGACATGACTCATGCGTCCACCACCTGTTTGTTGAAATGATTAAATGGTTTGGGCCATAAATGTCCCACTTGACCTCATCAGCTCCACCAATAATTTACTAACTTTCTTCTTCTTCTCCCCTTCTTTACCTTTACCTTCTGTTTCAAGGAATTAAGACCTTTGCCTCTCCCTATTTAGGTTTCTCCACGTCACTGTGTGTATGAACCCCACTTATGTATTTCCTCCCCTTTTTTAATGATGAGATTCACTGATCAATGGACAATGGTTTAGTTGTTATGTTTAATTATAAAATTTAATGTCACTAAACCAATACGGGTACTGGGTACTAGGACGTAATTAGATTAGTTCATGTGCGATCTATTTAGAATGATCGAAAAGTCGATTGAGTTTCAGTATCAAACTCGTGTCGAAGCATGACCTGTGTTTAGCCAAACAAGATAATTCCCATTTAGTCCATATGAGTCATTTTTTGAGAAAACGATCGGTTGGGATTAGCTTGGCACAGACGGTGAGAAACTTTTCCTCCTGACATTTTTTGTTTTTTTTCTTATGATAGATATGAGCCATCCATTTTCATAATGGTCGGCTCAAACGGAATAGAATTTCCTCTTGTTAGTTAGTTATCCATTGAATTGCATTCTATTACGTCACGTGGAGGTGATCTAACAGTGGATACATTCTCAATACGTGTACCCGCGAAGTATAAACGTTCAAAAGAAAGATGGAAAACAGAATAGTAGTAGGTAAACTGTTAGTTAGATGTGAAGCATCGTGATTATCATCTTTCTTAATACGTAATTTTGAAACCCAAATGATATAAATGGCTGAACATCCAATTGGGACCCAAATCTCAATAAATGTTCCTTTTATAAGGAAGCATATATTGAACTCCTCTGAACTGACCCTGTTTTCATTTGTTTTTCCATAAACAGTTTCTTACATTTTCTTGTGAGATTATTTCTTTTGAGAATCATCATCAGCTCTTTGAAAGCCATGGTTAGAGAGGTAGAAGCTCATTCTTTTATGAATCAAAGATTGATTTTTTTTTTCTGGGTTTGTTTAGTTTAAACTCTGGTAAAAAAATGCTGTTTTTATTCATAGTTCAGATCTGTTTGGGTGTGCTTTTGCTTAAATTTCTCTATTCATATTACAAGTTGAAGACTTATCAGGAACAAGAAATGAGCAAAGGGTGGCCACTTGGGCTTGAAATTGTGAGCACAAGACTTAGAGAAGTGGAGATCAGCTTACCTACTAGAACAACAGTCCAATACCCCTTCTCCTTGGGCTTGCCTTCACTCAGTTTCTCCTCATTTTCATCCTCTGACCTTGACACCCTGGTAAAGTCTATTGCATTGTATATTGAGAAATTGTGCTGGGAAGACTCCGTGAAATAAAAAAAAAATTGAAATTCAAAACTTTGGACTTACCTTTTTCATATGGATCTTGGTGCAGTAAAATTTTTTGGCGGCAACTTCTTCGTTCAAGTATATGATGTTAAGATTAACACTTATTAGACTGAAGTTTAACTAGACACTTCAACAAAAATAAATTAAAATTAAAATAACAACTTAGTTTCATGATTCTGATTTATTTTTTCTTTTCGACGAATGTCTATTCCTAAACGTTTCTCTTATCTAATTTCATTTTAGTTCGATAGGCTAAAATGCGGGCCAACTAAAGTTTTTAGATAGATATTATTGGACAAATTAGTAGTATTTGTGCTTAATTTTCCGCATTTTTTAGTTTTAAATATTTATCTGATAATTACATATCCGATTGAATATCGTGTTTATATTCCAAGCTAACCAGTGTTTCTTTTGAAACAACAATAACGTTTAACACTACGACGCTTAATATCATTACTTTTACGGTTCATAATAATTGAAAGTTTGACACCATTTTTTGAAGTTTAACACTTTGATTTTGTTTCTTCTGTGATGATCATATGTACCAGTCGAGTGCATCTTTCTTCCAAAACCCAAGTGTGTCGCTTGGTCGGCTTCTCGATATAAGACCGGCTGACCGGCGACGATTATACTTCTCGAATTTGACTCGATTAGAAGCAAATGAAAGGATATATGATGTGAAAGGTTCACATTCTGATGTGGTTGAAGAACAAGGAGATGTGTCTTTGGGAATTTGCATACCTCTATTGTTTGGTACCGTGGACAAGTTAACCCAAAGTAAGAGCAAATCAATAAGGTAATAACTTGTAAGATTTATTGTCATTTGGTGTCTATATTTGTAGCTAATATTACATTTCATAGTTCTTATAGTTTTGATTTATAATTTAATGGGATGTTCATTTGTTACCTTATCCCAAAATCATGTACATGCATATCCCAAAAGAAATGGTATAGACTAGTTCATCTGTTTATGAGATAACTTAAAAATCCCATAAACTAATAGTGTAATGAGTTGGATCTGAAACCAGTTTACGATATGTGTCAAATAAAAAATTTTATTATTTAGTCTTGTTTCATAAAGATTCCAACCATGATGTCGAGGATTGAAATCCACTCTCCACCAATAGGTCCACCAGTGAGGTTATCGATCTCGTCCACTTTATTAGTATCTACTTTTAATTGGCACCTTGTGAACTTATTTTATTTTATTTCATTAACCAAGAAGTGATTTCAGTCAGATCATTTTGATATAATAAGGATAATACATTGATTTAGATTTAAGTAACTAGTAAAAAGTTATAAGATGAGATTTCGGTTGCATAAAGTATGACTGAATATATAAATAAAAACAAAAATGACTACACATATATGCATTTCTATGAGCGACAACGATAAATGAAGTGTCATAATGGAACGTATGAAAATCACATTTTTTCGTGAAAATATGAATATCACATTTTTTCATGAAAGTATGAAGATCACATTAACTGAATTAAACTTGTGAAAACTAGACGAACCAATGCCTTTGATTGTGGTCGAGGAAGGAAACTCATAAAATATGTAGCAATGGTGTTCTTCTTTGTTATAAATTGTGATATCAATCATTTATAGGTTAATATATTATCAAGCGCTAAAATAATTTATCATTTGTATTAACCTTGAATATTGACACATTATTTATTAATTAAAACATTGTCTAAATCTTAGTCGGTGTATAATTATTTTAAGCACTATCATAATATCGCTTCTTCAATTTCAATATAGACTAGGGGTATACATAAATTAACCGAAACGACCAAACTTAACCTTGTCAGTTAGGTCAGTACTCACTACAGCAAAAAAGGTTTTAGATGAAGATGAAAATCCGTCATCAAAATCCTTTTACTAAAAACTGTCATCAAAAGGTGCCGCCAAAACATGAGCAGATGACCTTATATCATCAATTGTCTAACCTTTTTGCTGTCTTAAGTAAACATGAGCAGATGACATTTTATCCATATGGAACTTGCAACAAAAGAATACTCAATATCAGAAACATTATTAAAAAAGAACACTCTTTAATTATAATGAAATACAATTTTGATAATCAACCAAGCCTATCGGATGTTCAATATTGAGTTAGTAGCTAAAAGTCAAACCAAACCAAATTGAGCGATTCGTCGATGTTCCAACCGAACTAATTAAGGCATAGGAACCAACACAATTGATTAAGGCATAAGAACCAACACTCTTCGGCTAGTTTGATTTAATCAATTCGACTATAAAATTAATCTTATAACAATTGAAAACAAGATTCGGTAAACTCCAATCAAAGAAGAAAGAAGAGTTCAGTAAAATCCAACAAATAGAATTCAGTAGAATCGATGAAAACAAAATACAAGAAGAGTTCTGAAAATTTCAGTCAAACAATAATAAGTGAAAACAAGTTTCAGTAAAATCCCCACGTTAAATAAAACCTTAGATCTGTAACCGAGCAGAAGTTGAACCCATGGATGCTCCCTTTATCTAGGCTGCTTTCCCTACCGACAAAAGAAACAGCCGCTGGTGTGCGTTGAGCAACGGTTCAAGTCTCCAAGCATCCCACTCCTAACCTCGAGAATCTGACCTAAGAACATTAACTGAGAATTGATCTTCCTTATTGAAAGCCACACAGATCTAGTCGCGAGCTAGCCCCGTAGATCTAGCCGCGAGCTCGTCACCATGCCCTAATCACACTCGAGCTTTGATGAATTTAAAGGAATGATATAGGGGGGAGAGAGAGAGAGAGAGAGAGAGAGAGAGAGAGAGAGAGATGAGGGTTTCGCTTGTTTGAGAGATGAGAAAGATGAGAGGTAATGTTAGGGTTGTAAATTTCAGTAATATATAGATGATATTTTTGTAATTAAAATGAAATATGGCATTATTGTCACGTCTACATCTCTAAAAAAAAGTAAAAACATTTTATGATAGCTTAAAAAATAATTGTCATAGTATATGAGCATTTGACTGTCATTGTAGTCAACTTTTATAGTAGTGACTTTTATTTTACTGGTTCAATTTAGTTTGACTTATTTAATGAACCGCAAAATTGGTTCGGTTAGTTTCTCTGAAAAGGTAATCGGTTCGAACTAATTGTAATCGAAAAATTATATTTTTAAGATTTTAAGATTTTAATATATATGTGTATATATATTTATATTTACGTATTAAGATATTAATTAGGTTTTGATATATATATATATATATATATATATATATATATATATATATAACTAAAACTCTAAATAAACTGAACTAATTACAACCAACATAATCGAACTGACTATTTTGGTTCGATTCAATTCGGTTCTTAATACATTCACCGATTTGGTTTGGGTCCGGTTTGGTACCGTAGATAATCAATGGATTCGTTCTCAATACAAAAATATTCTGATAACCGACCAAACTGAATCATGCATACTCTTAATACCGACTATTAAGCAATATACAAGATAAATTGACAAAGTCAGCTAGCTTCCTAATCTCACCAAAGAATATGTTCTCAGTATTTTTATAGAGAATTGTAAAAGACTTGCACCAGGTAAAAAACATTAGAAAAATACATATAGCAGAGGGCCCACATTTTTCTCCTCATCAAGATCGCTCACGATCAAAATGATCAAATGCCAATGAGATACCATAGATTGCTCTGTACCAAAATTATTATGTGAGCACATACATGCAAAGAACACAGAGCAAGCCTCTACAACCCAAAACGACCAAAACCCCAAGAAGCCCAAAACACCAAAACCCTGAATCATGTCTTACGCCGCCGCCATGGCTGCCAGATCAGTCCTCAGAGCCACCGGAGGACGAACTACCACCGTTTCAAGGCTTGCCGCCGGGGCCAGAGCCAAACCAGCACGCTCACCGTTTAGCATACCCAAGCAGAATTCGTTATCCAATCGTATTTTCAGGTAAATTTTTCGAAATGTTTTCTGCTATTCTACTCTCGCCATCTAAGTTTTTGCCATGAATTTTGATTTTTTTTGGTGATTTTATGTCTTGAAAGGTCACCTGTGGAGATGAGTTGCTGTGTAGAGTCGTTACTTCCGTACCACTCTGCTACGGCATCTGCATTGCTCACTTCAATGTTGTCCGTCTCTCGCAGGAGCTATGGTTGGACCCCTGAAGGTATTTATTCATTAATTTTGTGAAAATGTTCTTACATTGAACCATGGATTCTTCCTTTTGAAATTTTGAATTGAACGTGATAATCAATGATCATGGCATCTGCTGGATTGTATATTGTCTGTCACTTTCTTTGTCTTCTTGTTTGAATTAATGAATTTTCTGCTCTTATAGTGGTTGTGTATTTGTTTTGTTGATTTCACTGAATTAGCTTTGCTTGGATTATGTTGTTCTATTTATTTGGCGGCAATATAGTTGCTTAGTTTGTCGAAGACCTGAAATAAGGCTGCAATTTAGAAATAACACATTCTTAGGATCTCGAGAAATTTTGTTTTCATTTTACTCTCTTATAGCAATCGGATATCGTTTTCTTGGTCTAGTTTTCTGTGAGTTAGACTAGACTAAAATGAGCTAAAGGAAATGCCAACGTGAAACGAATTGGAGAGAGAATTGGAGACTCTCTGAGCTTCTTTGTTGCTTTTAGTTTCCATTTTTCAGTCACTCAACTTCTCTATTTTCAAGCATATTACTTTTGGATATGGAAAATGTTGGCTAATAGTAGCTGGCAAAAGGAAATTTGGTCTTCTTTACTTTTATGAATGTTTTCTGGTGTTTATCCATGATGAGGATGGTCTTCTTTAATTTTTTTTTTCCTTTTAACTTTGTTTCTTTGCTTCTTTTTGCTGCAAAATGACCAAAAGGGTGGATTTGATTAGATACACTAGATTAAATGGATTAAAAGTTAGATGAAACTTATAATTTTATAAGTTTGTGTCACCAAATTTTTGTCCTTTCCTTAGAGCTAATCCCATCTATTTCTCTCTTGCACAATGAAAGAATCGATATTACTTTTTCTTTTGTAGGGCAAGACGAGATTAGATGAGGATCAAGCATCAAAGATGGAGTTATTTCGATAATTTTTTGCTGTCAACTTTTTGGAAGTAGTGGTAAAAGTCTGCTCCAATAGTGTATGTAAGAAACCATCCTTCTAAAATTAGTATGAACGAAAAAGTGTTGAACAATGTATGTCTTCAATAATTTCATGAAACTAATGATAGTATAGTGGATTTGATTTGGAAATATTTCTAAATTCGTTTCTATGTGTTTTGCATCTTTAAAGAGAAAATTACGATTGTTTCTTATGCTTTTCTTCATCATCTCTAATCAGAGCTAAACGTTTCTTTATTCACATTAGAAATTCTGTTGGCCAGGAAAGAAACTAAAATACTATTTAGTATTTAGAAATTTTAAGGCTAATTGGCTATATATGCTATAAATAGTATACCATTTAGCATTGAAGACATGAAGTTGTGTGGATTACCTTAAATGGGTAATGAGACATAAATGCTTAGAAACATATTAGTAACCTAAACATATTAGTTACCTACTAACGTTGGATGACATTTCAATGGTGTAATTGAGGTGTCTACTGAATTTGGATTCTGTTTTCTGTTTTATTAGAGTTTGTTTCAATATGTTGTATAAGGATGATGCTGATTTCGTAAATGCACTCAGATTGCAATGATGATGTATGATGAGAGGGTTCAAGCAAAGTTTTTCTTGCGCGTTAAGACAAGATGCTGAATAAGGCCTTTTAGGGTTCATAGTTGTTTCTTTCTTGTTTCTCCACACAAGTTGTTCATCGACATTTCCAATTTTATAGCTGTTGAAAAGGAACAGAACTGGAGATGGGTTTTTCTAGGTTGATTTGAAACTGGTGATACTGATGTTATCTCATTTAACTAAATTCTAATGTATGATTGCACTTTCATTCCGAAAGGCATTCTCAATGGATGCACACATTCTGACATTCCTCTTTCATTTGAAAATGAAATTTCTTCTCTCTCGTTTAAATGCTTATCTCTCGATCGATGAATGTCATTAGGGTATCGGATTTATCCCAATTCCTAGCTAATCAACCACCCCNCTCCCCCAACTCTTATGTCTTCCTTTTCTGCTCTGACGTTGGCTGTTTCGTTCTTTAGGGTCGTGATCGTTGCACTTTGCTGTTGGCTTTGGGACTTTGCTATGTTGAATTATTCTTTGTTTTTGTCTTAGAAGTTTTAGGCATGGACCTGATATGTTCTCTTAACTTGTGGGTTTACATTCTTTAGGTTCTAAATTGTAAGATAGTATGCATTTGTGGCCAAATTTCATACATCTTATTTTTTTTTCATTTCTTCTGTATTGTAGATGGATGATTGTTGTCTGTTGACATGTGGCCGTCCGATCGTTTGTTGCAAGGATTGAGTTGAGACCGTAAGATATTTTTTTAGGAATAACTCAAATTAGTTGAATGAAAACCCATAAAATTCATGTACCAGTTCACATTTTCTTGAATAAACCTGAAATTTTGAGATCCCAAATGTCTGGAATGCTAGTGAAGTTTAGAGATTCCCTTGTTTGGTATGACAAGTTGCAGAATTTTTGGATACTCGGAATACAATGATACGCTCATTTGAGGATATCTTGATTACCCCCAAAATTGAGGGGTATTTCCATGTCTGGCATCTCCCATTAATTATTTCTAATAATTTTTCGCAAACCAACCTCCATCATTCCCTCACATCATCTTTGATATACACGCTAAACAATAGGTAATTGGATAATTAAAATATATTTTCAATGTGACTAATTAAAATTTGTTTACTAATTACCTAATATGACTACAATTTTTATTTTTGAAGTATCAATATGAATATAAGTATGTTAAATTATGTGTTTGTGGTTTCTTAGATATATGAAATTATTTATAATTCTAGCATTATATGTTAGTCTAGGGTAAGGGTAAAATTATAAATTGATAAATTCTTAAAACATTCCTTACACATTTTATTAAAATAAATAAAGTAATTTAACATTCTCATTGTTTAATTTATTTTTTATTTTATTTTTATCTTTTCTCAGTTGTCATCCATTCTCATCATTTTATTGATATCTTATTAATTATTTCATCCTCAATATTTTTACATAAATTTACAATGTAATCATTATGATAAAGTAATAATTTAACCATTGAAAATTAGTAAGCATGTAAGTGAAAATGAATAAAAATAAAAGTAATTTAAAAATAAAAAAATTATTTTCCAAAAAAATTAGCTAACAATTATATTTTAAACTATTATAAATTAAGTAGTTAATAATGAAGAAAAATGAATTAATTAACAAGTTATACATAATAATTCAGTTTAAGGGTAAGCTTAGAAATTTATAAGTATATTTATAACATCTCTTTCACGTTCCATCAAAACAAATAAAGTAATTTAACATTTTCATCATTAAATTATAACGTTCACAATGTAATAATCAAATCAATCTTAACTTTTTGTACATATATTTTCCCACAATAATATTTCAACAATCTTATTCTGAAAATTATTTACTCACAATCTTATATCAAATGACCCTTTAATATATATATATATATATATATATAACTTTAAAAGTACCAATCGCTTATTACGTACCACGCATATGCAAATTTTAATACCACGCATATGCAAATTTAATGATACTAAACTACGCCATGAAATTTGTTTTGGAATAAAAAAATTTAAATAGAAATTGAAAGATAATATTTGTTGAGAATAAGTAAATTAAAATATTTAATTGAAAAATGTGTCTACGTTTTCTTGTGAAGATGCATACAAACATTTCATTGAATATTTTATTAGTTTTTTCTATCAATAAAGCATTAAATTTAAGAAATTTTGTAAGTAACTAATAAACATTTAATATGTCAATACATATACCAAGCCTATCAAAAGTTTCTCTTCTCAAATCCTTTATGTATATAAGATAGATCAACCTTTCCACTTTTTCATAAGAAATTCATAGTCGCAAGTACTTAATTATACAAGTGATATTATGTAAATAAATATAATTAGAAATATGACAAATAATAATGGTATGAATTTCTAAAAAAAATTACAAGCTTGTGGGTAGTTTAGGAATATTTTTGTATGAACTTATTTGTAGATAAAATAAAATTATATGAGTATTTGCATTGTAATTTACATTTTTTTACTAGGTGAAAATTTCAAGAATCTTGAAGTATTGAAAAACTCAACACTCATACTATAATTTATTATCACATGTTTTAAAAAATAATATATTATTTATATTTTAAGAAAATATAATGAATGGACTTTTATGTTAATAGTTGGCTCAATCTAAACTGTTTATTTTAACAACAACAAACAATTCATATCCTAGACAAACTTGATAGTCCTTGCAATAAATATTACTCGAACAAAATATGCAACTTTCCATGATTTTTACAAGATTTATAACTTTTATCAAAACAAAAAAAATCATATTTAAAAGTACAAATTAATCATCTCTTCCCTTCTACGGCAAACATGTTAACTTTTTTTTGTCACAATGAGTAATTGAAAGAAAATGATTTTGTCATAAATAAATTATTTACCTTAATCATTTTTTATAAAAAAATCTTACCATTTTTACAGTTTGAATTAGAAAGTTAAATTTTCTTGTGATCTCCGGCAAGGAGGAGACTGATAATTTTTTATATAAAGAAGAGTTGTGTCTTTCTTCAAAAAAGTAAGATAGTTGATCGAGAAACCTCCGTCCAAAGGCGCTTTCACGAAAGAGCTTAACTAATAGGGCACCGGTGGCTAAGAACCTTTCCTCACTCTAGAAGCCTTCAACAAAAGCCACTTTCTTTTCTTCTTCGTAAGGGGAGGAATCTTCGTTGGGGAGTCCGCTTTGAAATCGTCCGCCCTGCACCCACCCCCCGAGTATATGCTTCAACAGGAATGAAACAAGGGTAGATTGATACAATAGAAACCTCTGGTAAAATGCCCACCCGTAACCCAGCAGATAAAGTACATTACATAGTCCGTTTTAGGGATTGGCTACTTACCCATTCAGTTACTTTGGCACTGGACGTTCCAAAAATGGGTACTATCGGGTCGGGTGAATTCAATAATAGACGCCTGTTGGCATTCCAGCCTTCCTTCTCCTTTCAGGGCCTACCCGAAAGAGAATCCAGTACTTCTTGGTTATTTTTTATTTTTGTAGCGTTACATTTAAGATTTAACATAGAATTATATGAAATAAAATAAGAAACTCAATACAAATATTGCTGTTTCCATTTTTATTACATTACCATTCCTTTTTTTGTGTAGACAGTTTGGTTAGATTTTAAATGGGCAGGAAAGAAACAAAAAATGAAGCAGTTCTAAAATTCCGACTACCAGAAAACGTGTCTAAAGTAAAAACAGAAAACATGCCCCGACACTTCCTCGCATTCCACTATTTCAACTTCGCTCCTCTTGACCACACCCATCTCTTTCTCTCTCATCTTAAAATAATCGCCATTTCTGAATCTCCCTCGAATCCAAAACAAAATCCATCAAAAAACATATTTAAATTACATTAATTTGAAAAAAAAGTATTGAAAACAGAGCTTATATACATTTCGGGGACCTGTCTTTTCCTCTCTTTATTATTCTCGTTTTTCTGAATCTTTTCTCCGATCAGCTTCAAGATTAATTGAGCTAAAAAGTCAAAGAGATTTGATCGAGATAAAGAGATTTGATATCTCTCAAGTCATCGTTCAAAATGGATTCCGATTTCTGGACCTCCCGCCTCGCCGCCGCTAAACGCCAATACTCGTTGTTGCAGCACCACCAGAGCTCGCAGTTAGGTTCGCTTCGGTTCTTTCCATATTTAATCTCTGAATGTGTTGATTTTTGATTGATTTGTGTTTCTGATTTTGATTCTGTTTGGGATTGGGATTAGATCGATTGGGAATCGATGATTTTGAGGTAGACGACAATGTCCGACCTCATTTCTCGTGCCCTTATTGCTATGAGGACTTCGACCTATGGTCCCTTTGTTCACATCTTGAAGACGACCACTCGTCCGAGTCAAAAATCGCCGTACGTAATTTCCCTTTTTCACCTTATATTTTTCAAAAATCGCCGTACGCTTTGTTATTTTTCTTGATCTTTGTGGTAATTAGATTTGTTATGTTTGGAAATTGGAAATTGGAAATTAATAAGAAAATAAAAAGAATTGCATGCCGATTGTTTAGAAGACTTTAAACGAAAATACTGATAGATTAATTTTATTATGTCAGTAATATTTTTTCCAACTCTACTTATTTTTTCCTATATTTTTCTTCTTTTTTGTTTTCATATTCTTAAAAATCTAAACATAATTTGAGTGTTGATGGAAAATTGACACTTTAATTTCATTTTTCTATGCTTTAGTCAATAAAAGGGTCTTACGCTTTTTCTACTTGCAGGCTTGTCCCATTTGCTCAGTTAAAATTGCAGGGGACATGTTAAGTCACATTACGATGCATCATGGCCAATTGTTAAAAATATCCTTCAAAAATTATTACTCCATCGCCACGTACTTCTATTTCTTCATGGTTAAATTTGACAATTTATACCTAGAATTACTGTATGAATTTTCAAAATATACAAAATTTTAGTCCTCTATGGCTTAATTCCACTCATGTTTCTCCCCCACTTACTCTCTTTTTCTTCATTTTCTTAATTTTTAGGTTCTATCTATGGCGTACGGTTTGTCAAATAACTCAGTTGTCTCTTCTACTATACTGCTTTTAGTTAAACTGCAAAAATATCAAATTTTTAACTCAAATTATAAAAATTACCGAAAAACTTTTTTTTTTTACAAAAAGGGTCAAAATAATGTAATAAATAATTTATTTCAACATTTTTTAAAAAAAATACAGAATTTTTACGGTTTAAACTAGAAAGTTGACTTTTGTTATATATTTTGAAAATTATAAAATTTGTGAGTGTAAATTGTCAACGGTAAAAAGTTTATGTGTATAAGTTAAATTTATGCCTTTTCTCTACGTAAACAATTCTAAGTTTAAGTGTTTTTCATTATGAATAGTAAATCTTGATCTGTTATAGAATTTTTTCTTTAACTGAAGAAAACCTGCAGAGAAGGCGAAGGTTACGTAGAGTGGCAATTCCAAACAGTCAGGCTCTATCCCTATTGGGACGGGACCTTCGAGAGGCACATTTGCAGGTGATATTAGGTGGTGGTGGTGGTGGTGGATATCGATCAAGTAATGCTAACACGGCTAATCCTCCGGCCACTGATCCTCTACTTTCTTCGCTATTAAATTTCCCGGCTTCTGAAATTGAAGAACTCTCAAAGTCTATGGTTACTAGCTCTGTAGATTCTTCACCAACGCAGGCAGCACCCACACCTATGTGGAAATCAAGGTACTCTTTACTTTACTTTACGTGAGAAACTATTAGATTCAGTAACTGTCGATAGTTTAGAATTCTCTTGACATTAAATTTTAATTAACCAAGTTATGTGTTAGTCATTATAAGTTAATTTATGAATGTTAGATACATCACTTAATCAATTAAAATTTAATCTATAATTTGATCAGTGTAGAATGATACATTTGCGCCTGCGATTCATCTTTTTAAATATTATTTTTGAGAAAATTCTTGGGGACATATCCTCTAATTTGCTTAGATGAACAACCCTTCCTAATTTAAAAAATAACACCTAGTGTTTTTAAAATGACACTTAATTTAAAAAAAATGATACTCGTATCGTTTCGAATAATGTGATTTACGAGAATGGTTTCAAGTTATAACATATGATACCTATATGCCCGCGATTCTTTAAATCTCACGATGAACGTTTTTTAGTTATTTGAAAGTGTGTATGTTATGAGTAACTCTACGTTGATCTAGTTACTAACTAAGATTTAATGGATCAATTGATGTCTCAATCGTTCAGAAGTTGATATTTTATTATTTAATAAAATAATTAAAAAATTAATTTATAAATGATTGACACGTCACTTAGTAAATTTAATCTTGGACAGTGTAGAATCACTTTGTTAATATTTGCCATTACGTGGAAATAATGCATGGAAAAGTTTGACTTACTGATGGTAAGGGGCTGTTACCTTATACTGATTTCATACTTACCTGAAATTACTTACATCTCCGCCTTCTTCCGTTCCGGTCCTCTTTCCAGTTTCGATCCATCTTTGAGTCGCGAGGAACGGGAAAAGCGAATGAGACTATATACTGGGAGAGCAGGTTTTATGCAAGATGTGCTTCTATCAACTCTCTTAGGCAGTTAATTAACCAACTTGAGCATGCAGTAACCTACAAATAATGCAAGATCAAATGGTGAAAGAAAACTCAATGCTGCTCATTCAGGTTGTTTCAGGTAAGATTCGTATGGCTTATTACGATGTTTTGTTAACCCGATACCATACTCGAGTTGAGTATTGCTGCTTCGATATAGATCAAGCTTGATAATGTGATCATCACCTTCCTTTTTGTTGCTTTTTTTAAACAAAATATATTACGTCTTGAAGAACCGATCATCTTTTAATTTATTCAACTTTAATTCTTTGAGATGAATTCTTCTTGTTGGGATTTTGTTTATGCTTTCATTGGTCTGGTTTGTGATGAAGCTGAGCAGATGAAGAGAAATCATGGAGGGTTCAATCGAAATAAATAAATTTACTGACTTTAAACTGCATTGAGTGCTGAATGTTATTTCATATGAATCATGCAATGATATTTCTGATTTTCTTCAACTTTTTGCTGAAATCTGAAAGGGAATTTGAGGAAGTCGTAGTTCCAACATACATAAGTAGGATAGAATGATCGGTTTGATTGGTTTTTCAAGTATTTATAGTCGATTCAGTTCAGTTATGTAAAAAAACTCATGATTTTTTGCTCCGTTCAAAATCTAATAAAATTGTGAACGAAACCAAATATTTAGTGCAAAATCACTATCGAACTTGTAAACTTGAATTGAATGGAACTGAAATATTCGGCATGATTTATAGGCAATTCACAATCGATTTGATTTGATATTTACCGAACCAAATATTTTTGTTCATTTTCATTTTTAGTTAAAAAAAACATAACCGAACGGACTCTACACACCTTTATAAAAAGTTTGAAAAAAATAAGCCTTTTATTCAGTTGGTTGAATTTATTTAAAAAATTTCATGTTTCGGGAATGTCAGGGTGGTGACTGGATCAAAGCAACAGAAAATGGGAATGAGAATGAGATGTAAGTCAAATAGTCATAAAGTGTTTCAGAGATGAATTCTGAATCGGATCGGGTTGAGAACGAAGAGTAGTCTAGTCATTGGAGAAGTTTTGGGAATGTGGAGGTTTAACGCGGAGGAAATGATAAGCATCCTTAACGGCCTAAACGATGACAACCCTAGGCAAATGCACCTTCTTGGAGTTGCCAAGAAGAGGGAGAGGGAGAGAGAGAGAGCCCACGAATGTGTGTATAATGTCTAAATATTCAACCCCCCCTTTAATAGGAGTATTAAGCATCTTTATATTCTTTATATAAAAAGTAAGGGGTAAACCTTATTTTATGATTGACTAATCAATGATTTTCAAGTGTAAGCAAAGACCAACGTATAGGACGCTCTCACGTGTTTTTAGGTTTATCCTCAATGAGAGGATGACGCATCTAAAGCCCACTGAGGAGGTCATGACGGCGGACCGACACAACGAGTCTCATCATAATCCTACTAAGTCATATGCCTCCAATTCATTTCCAAGGCGGTAAGAGTCTATCCAAGTCTTGTCACTTGACTTGATGGTTACGAGTAAATAATCACAGGGGCCTGACCAGTGCAGGTGGACCTAGCGGGTATGTCCAGGGTAGAAAATTCATGTATAAACATAGTCTCAGTGTGTGTCATGATCTTACTTGATGAGTCACCAAATTGTGAGATTTTAATTGTGATGACGAATGTTTCTTCACTAAATCAGTCATGTAGGGTCATCTTCATTGCTGTAGCCCCCAGTTGGATGTGATGATGTGTCAATTGCTTTCATTTAGCCTCCAATAAGAGATGCAAGAAGTAGTTGACTACAGCGAGCCTCACTCAATAAAATATTTGATCATGGCGATACTCACTGAAGAATGACTAGCTGAAAAATATATATATACTAGCAATGCACAACCTTATATTCAATGTTAGCACGAGTGAATATACATGATAAGATGTATCATATGCATGTCCACGATGTGTGTTCAGATGCCAATGTATCATAATAAGTTAACATAGTCAAATAACATTCTTTAACTATATCATGGTCATATATGACATACATCTCAAAGATACGTTCATATTTAACATTACTAGAGTTAATTCAACAGAGTCATTACCATCGCTTTCTAATATTAATGATATGAGAGAACTAATCAAGAAAACTCACCAGAGAGGAGTATAACCAATGCAGCTTAACATCAAGACAACATATTACCTAAGAGAAAATCTAATCATGGCAGGGTTCATCAAGAAATTACTTGGGGGCATGTAAACATGATGAAGTGTCATCTTTAGAAGATTCAGCCTGTGAAAGTGCATATACGTAAGAACCTGCATGATACTGCCTAAGAATGCACATATATACATGAAAATATAATCAAGATGCCCAAAGGGATATGTGACCATTTAAACTATTTGTAATTAAAGATTTGATTTACAATTCAAATTCAAAATTGAATTTAGAATTTAAGTTTAAAATACACTTATCATAAAATTTTGGATAAATCATCCATATAATTTGAACATTGTTTTAACAAAATCCTTCAAGTTTTCTACAAAAATTTAGATTTGTTCGTCTTCCACTTTTTTCTTTTAGTGTCAGAAATTATGATAAGAATACGGAAAACATGCCAATAATATGAAAGGACCGAGTTGACCGCTTTTCTATTTCCGTTTCTGGTGTCGTACCCATTGTCATTTTTCGTTTCTACTTCCGCTTCCATTTCTACTTCAGGTTTCATCGTAGAGGGGGCGTTGATTTGGTTTTGGGAGTTTTAGAAGAGATTTCTCGACTTTTTCTCCCACTCTCAATGAAACCACCAAATTGCAAAATATTTTTCGGTATGGGAAACCCTTTACGAACGAATAATAAAGATATTAACTTAGAGAACAATTATGCACAGACTTCTTTCCTGAACACTTTCCACGAGAATTACCAAAAAAATTTATCAGGAGCTCTGAACTAAATTTTGTAAAATTCTTCAAGAAGGAGACGTCCATATCTTTATAATTATGTTACTCGCCATGTAATTTTGCTTCCAATATTTTTCGTTTTAGTTTCCATTTTTGTTCCTGTTGTCAAGAGATTTTCGTTTTCATTGTCAAGAAAATTCCTTTCTCATCGTCACTTCATCCCGATTCTCATTGTTTATTCATCCCCTTACTTTCCTGCACTTTTGAACAGAGAGAAAGAAAGAGCTAGTCTCCAAAAAATACGCAGATCAAATTTCATGTTTTCGTTCATCAACTATTAAGGGATTTCTTTTTTGTTTTTTAGCTTTAGAAAAGCTTACATTCAAAATTTAAATTAGAAATTTGATTTGATTTTGAAATTTTAAAATTAAAACAATCTTATTATGAAAAATTTCAGATAAGATGTTTCAAAATTCAAAACATGACTTAAAATTTGAATTAGAATTCAAAATCAAGATAATCTTATCAAAATAAATTTTAGATAAGATATTTTATTATTCAAAATACGATAATCTTATCATTTCAGACAAGATGTTTTGAAATTCAATATTCAAAATATAATTTAAGATTCAAATTAGAATTCAAAATTCAAAACTTTTTTTATCATGTAATACACGCATCAAATTGATTTAACAAAATTTTCTACAACCTTTTCAGAACTATTTTCGTCTTTTAGAAAATAACAATTTCATAAAAGAAATAGGCCAATAGTGAAGTTAATCGAATAAACAAGGAACGGATTTATCATTTTTCCATTCTTTTTCTTATTCCCGCAACATTTCCGTTGCCGTTATCACGACGTTTTACGTTATCAATTTTCCTTTAAAGCTTCCCATTCACAGCTTATATTTTGAGTTTTTGGATATTTCTAGAGTCCGTCTGATGTAGTGGTCAAATGGATCTAATTCTTGATTTGAAGCTTTGAATTCGGGGAAAAGACATGAGAAAAATTTGAATTTTTAGTTCCAGTTAGGGGAAATGTTGCATCTTCTTATCTCCCTGTCGTAGAGAGATGGACAGATGTCCAGAATCTAGATTGACCTCCGAATTCTGATGCCCTCGCCAGATCTTCTTCAAAATTATTTTTTGTTTGGTATTTGATATCATGACGTGGGTTGACTTTGGGTGTTGTCTTTAAATTGATCAACTACATTAAATTTTTCATTCGTTCGTGTCTCCATAAATAAGTTGAAGGAGCATCAATGTAAGAGTTAAACAAAATGCAATTGAAACGTAAGCTTTAATGATCTTTTATTATCAATATCTCCTATAGAAATTTTATCGTTGAAACAGAAATAGATGTGATTTTTTTATGAGATAGAAGAAATCAACATAATACTTTGATAATTGTTTGCGATTGTTAAGAGGCGAGAGAAATTTATCTGCCACGTGATATCAAATCTCTCCCACATTCAACCAAAAATGAATGTTATTAAATGTAATTTTTTACTGCTACCATAGTCACCAAAAAAGATCAGAAATTAGAACTAACCCTTGTTGAGATGGTGGCTTTGGCTTTGAACTCTTGCTTCTGCATCATATTTTTGCTTTGAAATACCCTCTAATTTATGTCTGATGTTTAATTCATAAGAGCATTTTATGATGGCTCGGCTCAGATTGCTTGAATTTTAGGTCCTTGTAAGCTTAATTATACATAACCTGCTTGAGTTCTGTTAACTACATATAGGAAAAGGGAAAATACATATCGGATTATAGCCCCTCCAGTTGGAAGGAGGGGAGCTAAATCCTTCTCATAACATCTCTAATAATCAACATATTTCATCATTTATCAATTTTCGCTAAATTGATTTTTGCTTCGTTAAAAACATTACGCGAAACTATCAATTTTTGTCGTACAAAATATTTAATTTCAACAGTTGATTTCTGTGACACATTTAAACTATTTGTAATGGTCACGCTTAAAGGGATACTCATTCCTACTTCAAATTTTTATTATCCATCAGTTCTTACTTTGAACTTTCATTGCACATACTCATTTGCTCCTACTTTGAACCCTTATAATGCATCCCTACTTCACACTTACGTCACCTTTACACACGACTTTTAACATAAGCATATCCATGATAAATTTCTAAGTTAGATTTAATCCATATGCCAACGGCCATATTCTATGGCAGCAGGCGAAACAATAGTAACTTGTGTATTTCAAACATGTTATGGCGGCTAGCCTTTAGTGCATTTCAGGTACAAACTTCACTGAAACATCTTAACTGCATTTCATGAATAACCTTTACTCAAACGTCTTAAACGCGCTCTAGGAATGAACTTCGCTGGAACATCTTAAATGCGTTACAGGAACTAACTTCGTTGAAACGTCTTTAAAGCGTTTCAGGAGCGAACTTTGCTAAAACATCTTAAATGCATTACAGGAACAAACTTTGCTGAAACGTCTTAAATACGTTCTAGGAACTAACTTTGCTGAAACGTCTTTAACGCGTTCCAGGAACAAACTTTGTTAAAATGTCTAAATGCATTTCAGGAACAAACTTTGTTGAAACGTCTTAAACGCATTCGCGAATAACTAACTCATTATAAGTTTTTGGGTTATTTTGATAAGTACAAAAGCTGAAGTAAAAATTACGATGCCAAACGTCTTTTAGTTCTAAGTTACCCCTCGTGACAAGTTTTATCGCTACCTCGGGTGCACTTAACGGTAATTTTTGCTCAACAGTCCTAAGTCACTCCTCCTGATAATTTTTTCATTACCTCGGGTGCACTTAACAATGATTTTTGCTCAGCAGTCCTGAATTGAGAACGAAGAGTAGTCTAATCATTGGAGAAGCCTTGGAAATGTGGAGGTCTAGCGTGGAGGAAATGATGATCATCCTTAGCGACCTAGACGGTGACAATCGCCGGCAAATGCACCTCGTTGGAGTTGCCAGGGAGAGGGAGAGCCCCCGAATGTGTGTGTATAATGTTCAAATATCCAACCCCCCATTCAATGGGAGTGTTAAGCATATTTATATAGAAAGTAAGGGGTAAACCCTATTTTATGATTAGTCAATCAACGATTGACAAGTGTAAGTAGAGACCAATGTATAGGACGATGCCACGTATTCCTAGATTCATCCTCAACGAGAGGGCATCACATCTAAAACCTATTGAGGAGGCCACGACGGCGGACCAACACGACGAGCCTCATCATAATCCTACCAAGCCGTATGCCTCCAATTCATTTCCAATTCTGTAAGAGTCCATCCAAGTCTTGTCACCTGACTTGACAACTACGAATACATAATCACAGGAGTTTGACCAGTGCGGGTGGACCCAACGAGTATGTCCATGGTAAAAAATTCATATATAAACATAAAGGAAAATTTTGCACTTTTAACTTGAGTAGATATGTTTATCATGAGATGAAAAATAACCATGTGGGAGTGAATGGGGGTAGATTTTGTTCAGCACAGTTTATCTAGAGCTAAATGGTGGTATGTACCATATGTTGCTGTTACAAAACAATTGTTGTAATGAAAGCGTCCTAGAAAATCAAATAAATGATATTTTAACCTAGTTCACTCAATTTGTCCACCGCCACGGCTATCTCACTATCAACATCATTACATACGTCAAAACTATTGGGGGTTATGCCCTTAAAATATGTGTATTGACATTTTGATATGAAATTCAATGAAGATTACATTTTCTTATAATTGTTCTCTTAATTTATTGTTGAATAATTTATATAAAAGTCTGAAAATTTCATATTCATTAATGAGACTATGATATTGTATAAGTACGAGAGGATTAAGATTATAGATAATGAATAAAATTGTCAGCAACATAATAAAGTATGGAATCTTTAATGAATGGTTGCTAGTACGGTTCACTAAGCATTATGAATGCATGTGATCTAGATCCGAATCTTTGATGTGGATAGATATCTTAGTTAATGTACTTTATATAATGAGATTATATATGACTGGACCGATGTGAATTAATATATTTATCAACGTGCCATTTATCATAAAATTTAATGCCATTTATCATAAAGATTTAATACACATCAATTCGATGATCATATGTAGATCAGTCTGAATCCTGAGTAGTCATGAACTTTTATACATGTGTATTGGATCTTTTGATTCACTCGTTAATGTTTGTTTGTAATATATGCTAGTGACTTTTATTTTGGAGATTCAGTGATATAGATAGCTGGGAACATGTTTTCACAAGATTTGGAACCCACGATTTCCTAACGGATCGTATATTGGTTCTCTTAAGTGTTAATTCTGATACTGAATGGTTATTGTGCTCAAATTTATAATAAAATTATAAATTATCCATTCACTGTGGATTAATGGTACTTAAGGATCAATAGGTAATTAGAAGGGTAAAACGGTAATTTTGATCAATTCTAATTTACGAACCAATAATTGGAGGACAAAATTACATCAATTGATTATATCAGTGGACTACACAAGAATACCTCTGTAAATACAATCTATAATCTCTAAGAGTGCAATTCCATATTTATGGTGAAGTAATAATTAAATTAATAAATAAGATTATTTACTTAAAAAGTTTAATTAAATCTGGTTTATTGGAGCTTAGGATTATAGGTCTATGATCCCCATATCTCCTCTATAATATGCAGTCTAGGATGTGAATATTTCAAGACATGAGAAGATGAGTAACTTGCAAAGTTATTTTGATTTTAGGGTAAATACATAATTATGAGATAATTATGTGTGATTAATTAATTAAAAATTAATTAATTGAATTATTTATATATATAAATGTAATTTTTTGAATTAATATATATATATATATATATATACACACACACACACACACACACATAATTATCGATTATTTTTTAATTATCGATGAGTGAGACAGAATATCTAATTTGTGAAATTAGATAATTAAATTATTATTAGATAATATGTTGGATCAACTAAATTTGTTATTTGTGAAATAACAGATAATTGAGTTAATATGGATAATCAACGACGTTAATTTTGAATTAACTGATATCTAGATATTTATCTGATTAAAATAAATACTTAATTTGCAGTAATTATCACGTGTCAATCACTTATTGAGTATCAAAGATTGACATGGATTATTATAATGCCATGTGGCACTACAGTAGTAGGGGTGCAACATTATAGTGACACATGACACTACAGTTGCGCACCATTACAAGTGGGTCCCACTGAATTGGGCAATTTAAAATTAAATATTATTTTTATTTTTAATTATTCCTAAATATCTGATATGTTATTATCTAGAATAAGATAAATATTTTATTCTAATGAGAAGCGTTGATCAGATGGTCAGTTAATTAATCAGTGAATCAATTCATCAATCAAGAGTTGAAAGAAAAACACAATTTCTCAAAAAGTGATTTTTTCTACAATTAATGTTTAATCAAAATCTCTAAAAGAATCATCACCATGTGTTGAGTGCATCTAGAGACAGAAAAGTGTATTCGCTATATTTTACGTGCCCACACACGTTCTAGTACGTTGAGGATCGAATTAAAAGATCTTGGTGTGGATCTCAGAATTTGTTGATCGTTGGAACGATTTCGTGAGAACAGATAATCAATCTCAATGAATGTTTAACCGATCGAATTAAAAGACCTTAACCATATATGTTGTTAATTTAATATATAAATATAAAATAAATCCTGACTGATTGAAAAAAGAGTTTTCAATAAAAAAAATTGTTATCGTAGTGTTACACGATTTTGTTTTACTAAAAGATTCGATTTTTTATTAAAAGTTTAATTTTTTTAAATGACCAAGAGCCATACGCTTCCACCGCGTACGCACCACGGTGACCAACAAAAACCTACTTAATCATCTAGTTCAAAACTCATTGCAATCAAATCTAAACTTAGCGCCTAAAATTGAAAGTCATACATTGTGACAAATTGATCTCTCACGCATGGTCAATGTCTCCACCGCCATTTACAATCACAGTTAGCTTAGACAAAAATTCATTCCTTGATCAGACTAGAGCTAACCCACTTACATGAAAACCGCTCTTCAGCACTAGCAAAGTCTTCTGACTGAGCTTGGGGTATTCTTTCCTGGCATAAAGCTTAACTCTCACATCTTGAGAATGCCATTTTTATCTTAGGGGTCGTTTGGTACGAGTTAAGTAAGAATGCTGAAAAAGTTAAGTTGCTAGAAAAGTTTAAGTGGTAAAGTTAGATGACAAGATATTAAGATTACCATGTTTGGTAACGTATGATTAAGTGAAAAAATTATTAGAAAGTATGATTTTCTTGTTTGATATGTATGATACTTGGGTAAAGTTATATTGAAAAGTTTGATAAAATTGTTGGGAAAGTTATATAAATTATTTATTATTTATGATCTTTTACCAACATTTAATATCTTAACAATGATTACTTATAGATTTTAATACATATTATGTCTTATATATATATATATATATAGACATTATTCTACGTACTAATTAATTAGCAATTTAATTAACCCATCAATAAAATTAAATCAACTATTTTTCTCTTACTACGCTAAAAACTAAAATAATTTTTTTACTTACACCCGTACAAATAAATTCAATGACAACTTGTTCAAAATTATATAGCAAAATTTTATACATATTCTCTATTAGCAACTACTAAAAAATCTTAATAATTCACGCCGTGTTTGATTAAATTTTCTCTGATTTCGTAAATTAGTTATCATACAATTTTTCTCTTTTATATATAAAAATAAATCTGATATAAATAACCGTCATTTATATTAGCACATTAAAATATTTAATAATACATAACAGTTTTCCTGTTACATGTATTCTTTTTTCAGTTGATATGTATATCATTGTTATTAATATCTTTTCGCTCCAGCAGGAACAAGCAAAATATTTTAGTTCTGTCATAGGAACAAACAGAATAATGATGTAATTTTTTTTTATATTTTGGTTAAATACATTTTAAAACTGAATATAAATGATTGAAGGACCCCCCATTCGTGGATTCGTCCACCGGTTCCGATCCTCCACTTAAAAAATAAGACATGATAAATAATCTAATAAAAATTCTCCTTTATAAATTTAGTATGTTTTAAATATTGATAGTTTTTGAATAATATTTATTTTAGGGAAGAAACTAATTTTAATTTCAACAAAATATTTTATATTATTAACATTTATTC
Source organism: Datisca glomerata (assembly GCA_003255025.1). Taxonomy (NCBI): domain Eukaryota; kingdom Viridiplantae; phylum Streptophyta; class Magnoliopsida; order Cucurbitales; family Datiscaceae; genus Datisca; species Datisca glomerata. The sequence goes on from QANY01009354.1 coordinate 65,020, forward strand.
TTATCATTTAGATTTTATATTTTTTTATATATGAAGAGTTTATCTATCCTTAATTCAAATTTAATATTCTATTTCATTCATTCCAATTAACGTGCACATCTTAATCTCATGAGACGACCTCGAGCCGAGTGGAGGACGAGTCAGAATGGATGAAAAAAATCTTAAAATTTGGTACAATTCCACCAAGATCGAGATATTTTACGACACTTTTGTGAGATTTTGGTCTTGAAGAAAATAAAATATCAAAACCAAGAAGGAATAATTGAAACAAATAATGATATTTTTATGATGATTTAGGAAAGTAAAAGTTATTTTAAAAAGCGTGTAAATGTGTGTAAGTGAGAAAATTATTTGGTAAAGTGGATTTTTATAAGAAAGTGGTATGGAAAGTAATATAGGATTGTTATTTTACCAGGTTAAATAACTTTACCATGACAAATGAGAATACTTATAACAAACATGAGAATGTGCTGAAAAATAAGTTTATCACGAACTTTACCACGCGGAAAGATGGAAACAAATGGCTCCTAGGGTAGAGTCTGCTTACTATGAGATACTCATTTTAGAGTAGAGCCTCTTCTCACCATCTCTCGAATCAGAGCCAATGATTTTTTTTGCCCAGATGTCATATTTATAATCACTAAAAACCACAATCACTTTCATATTCAAAATAGAAATCTCAATGTCAATTTTCAGCATAATATCTTTCCAAAAAGAAGAGAAAATAAATCTTTAAATAATTTGAGATATCAAATTCCAACAAGAACTGGCCGTGAATGTGAATGAAATGAGGATGAATGATCAAATGAAATTTATAAAAGAGAAAATAATAGAGATTTCTTGTGACTTTTCACTTTTATTTAGATTCCCTAAGTCGTGAATTCAAATTTGTGTGCACAAGTTACTTTATGTAGCATTTTTTTTTACGTTAATATGATTATGCATTAAAACCTAAACTTAGTTATGTTGACTCTAGTGAATGTGACAATTTTGATGATAACAAATGATATGTGGAATGATTTTTCTATTAAATGTGTAGGTTCCAAATAAAGTGAAAATCATGTTGAAAATACTTAATCTTAAGTGTTTATGAAAGAACAAATAAAGGACAATATAAACCATACATAGCGAGTTACACACAGTATTTTACGAAATGCACGAAGTATACCAAACGAACTCTAAATGATCTGAAACAAAGTTGGTTACACTTAGATGCTTCAGGGAACAAGGAACCAGACCGAACCGCGGATGAACCAAAACAGTAGATATCGAACCGGGTAGAACAATGTGCAAAATGTCTTAAACCGGTTCACCCTCAATCTGATGTCAAAACTGGCTCCGCTTTGGAGAAGATTTCGGTCACACCTATTGAAACCAGACATACCAATTTATACAGAAGGAAATTCCTTGTAGCATTTTCCCAACCAGATCCACTGGTGCCAAACCGGTTGGGAAATGAATTGCTTATTTGGGAAATTCTCCTCAAATCATGCACTGGTTCATCCGGTTTGGACTAGTTTCTAGATCCATTTTCTCCTATAAATAAGCCACAACATTTCTCATTCTCCACACCTCTCTACTCCTCTCCTATGATGCTTATAGTATTTTATTCGTTGATATTTTGAGAAATTCTCTAGAGAGAAGCTATTGAAAATTGTAAGCAAATTTTTTAGAGATCTACTTTTTGAGAGAGAGAAATTTTGTAAGAGATTCGAACATCTCGACCGAGCTGCATTGTCGATGTTTGATTGACACATAAGCCAATAAGGTTTGTAAATATTTTATCTTCATCGTTAAGAAGCTCATTTGAGAAAACATCGTGTCTCATCTCTCTTCCATAGTCTCTTACTTTCTGTACTTTAATATTTCACATCGTTATTATAGTTATTTATTTATGTATTCTATGCATTTAAGGTTCCTCACATTTATTTAATTGCGTAATTATTTTTATTGCTTGATTGTTTATTTTTATCAATTACTTTATTTCAAGCAATTTATTTTTCAAATAGTAAATTAAACTATTTTCCGTTTAAAATAATTTTGATCCTACAAGTTACAATGGGAAAGAAAGTAACATTAAAAAATATGTGCTAGCATAAGCTGGGATCGTGTAATTGCTCGCTTTTTATTATACTAGTCATGTGCTACGTGCGTTGCACACGATATAATAGTTTAATATGTATAATATATTTGTATTCAATGGTTCAATACTATTTGTACCAAAATTTGATTGACTAGTTTCTTCATATTAAAATGTGTGCATATAAGAGTAAAAATAAAATATTTTTTTGTAAGAATTATGAAAAGACTGAGAGATGAAAAATCAAAGTTAACAAATTAATAAACACAATCTATATATATAAATACTATTTTAAAAGAATCATTTTACCCTTTTACTCTTGAAACCCCTTTAAAACATGATACAAATTAGGTATTTCCCCTATTTTTCATTTACTTCAATTATAAAGAAAATTCTACAAATAGTTGGAAAATTAAATATGTTTACGACATTGTGTAATTAATGTCTGTAAAGATTATTTTTAAAATTTGTGTATATAAGGAATATTTATTTTTTAGTTGTTAAGAATTTGTTCATAAATAATCTACAAAATTTATATCATATAATTATGTTATTAGCAACATTGTAATTTATATAATGAATTTAGAGAAGAATTTAATATATTTTGTAGCAATCTAATAATGATATAATCATTTATTCAGAATGTGTAAATTGATAAAATGAAATCAGTTTCCATAATTTTTAAAAAGTAATGCTATATAGTATAATTTCAAGCATCTAATTTTTAATTTTACACATCTATTTTATGTACACTATATTCGAGTACTAAAATTTTAAATATATATAATATCTAAAATTTATATTATTTGAGTTAATACACAACTAATTTTATGTAACGTGCAAGACATGTTGTTTGGTGAGAAATTATTTAACCATGGAGTGTGATTGGTACACCAAGTTCACCTATATGACAATGAGGAATAAAAATCAAGAAAATTATTTAAATCAACATCCGATATAAATTAAACGTGCAAATGTTAAACACCGGTATGTTATCTCTTATTTTATAATAAAGGAGAAATGAATATGCTTAAGATTTTTTCTATGTAGTGAATGAATAAAAAATCTAGAATAATCACATGCAATGCGTGCATGTTTCTACTAGTAACTTTAAAAAATGTCTTAATTAATTATTAATTAACTAAAATTAATAATTAATATATTAAAAAGAATAATTTAAATAATTTATTTAATTTTATTAAGTGAATCCATTAAATGTATGTATAAATATACGTGTCACTTAATTCCATTTGAACGTATCAAATGATAAGTAGTAACGTTAGAATAGTAAATAGCTTAGATAAAATCATTCTTAAAATGTTTTTATTCTCATGTGACGTTTAATGTAATATTATTCATAAGATATGTTTTATAGATAAGTGCAATTCTTAACCTATAATATATGATCTTATATTTGTTGAACTTGTTTAGTACTTTTAATCTACTCACTTTTACTACTTATTGTTAGTGACAAATCAATATTTTTTAAAGTTAGTCTAGCTATTCAAACCAAAATCTTAAATATTCAATTAATTTTTTTAAATTAATTTTGTTAGCCTAAATATGTAATAAAAATAATGTAAATTTAATTTAAGATAACTTATTGAGAGTAATTAATTAGTAGTATTGTGAATGTTTATGAAAAGTAAATACTTAAAACTTTTATTGAGTTAATATCTTGATGGTCATTTAAGAAAATTTAAGATTCATGGTTGGACAAAATGATCCAAAAATAATTATCATTGTTTTGTCACTTTTAATATATTATAAATGAGTATGTGAAATGATGGTGTTATGAACCATCTTAATATTCAACATGATCAACACCAATATGTAGGGATGTCAATGGGTGGGTATGTAATGGGTATATCATGGATGGGTATTTAGTGGGTATAGGTATACCCATTAAATATCCATGTTAAATTATCACTACCCATACACATCTCATACTCATGTTAATTTAAATGGGTGGGTGTGGGTAATACCCACTAAGACATGGGTACTCATAATTTTTTACTTTTTTATTTTGAAATTAAATGACTATTAATTATTTTTTTCTATTCAACCAACAATTCTATTTTCACAATTCACTTCTCTCTCTTCACCGAACTATGATCATGGAGATCAATGATTGAGCTCAATTACTCTCTCTAAATTGACAGATTAGACAATAATTTTCGTCATAAATAGCTTAAACTAGAAATTGAGATGACAAAATTATTTAATAAACCTAATAAAATTGATGAATTTTAGTTTGGTTAATCCATTATAAAATTGATGATCTAATTTAGTTCCGTTGTATGATTAATCGATTATAAAATTGATGATCCAATTTAGTTCCATTTTAAAATTAATGAACTATAATTTGGTTATTCGATTATAAAATTGATGATCCAGTTTGATTTGATTGTAAAATTGATTAATTTCAGTTCCGTTTTATTATAGAATTGATGAGTGCTATTCAAATGTCAAATTGATGAATTTTGGTTCGATTCAACTATAATTAATGATTTTTAGTTTTGGTATTCAATTGATGATTTGGTTTAATTTGATGATAAAATTGATGAATCGTAATTTGGTTCGAATACAAAATTGATTAATTTTACTATTGATCATTTGATTATAAAATTGACGATTCAGTTTGATTCAGTCGTAAACTTGATGATTTTTAGTTTGATGATTTGATTATAAAACTCAAATACAATTTAGTTCGGTTATAAAAAAATTAATTCCATTCCCATTTGATTATAATATTGACGAAAGTGTTATTTGATTGCAGCATTGATGAAGTATGCTTCAATTCGATATAAAATTGATTAATTTTAATCCAGGTATTTAATTCATGATTCAGTTTATTTCAATTATAAAATTATAAAATTGATGAAATTTAATTGTCAATCATGAGTGAAAAGAAAAAGAGAATTACATCACAATTTTTATTATATACTATTATTTTTAGGAGAATCATAGCAAATGTAGAAAAATTCCTTAATCGGTGTTACCTGGGGAATGGAGGTACAATTTTTATGAATAAATGGGTACCCAATGGGTATTGGGTGTTACTCATACCCTACCCATTTATAATGGGTAAAAAATTATCCATCCTATAGAAACTCATGCCCATTTATAATATTTTAAAGGAAAATTTTGCAGAATAGACAATTTTAGGGGGGTTGTTTTAAGAAATACAAGTTTTTAAATACTTTTATGTAAATAGCAAGTTTTCTAATCTGTCAATAAGTTTAGACTAAAATGATCTTAATCTAAATATGGTGTGTTTGAAAGATTTTTAGGTATATCAGTGTTTTATAGATGATCTACTGATTTGATAGATGTTTGATTTAAGGAAGTAATTAATGCTAAAAAATTTGAAAATTAAAACACCATAACCACTCAACCAAAACCACCAAAATATTTGTAAAACACTCCAATCCCGCTCAAATATGCCTTGGAAACCGCCAATCAATGATTTTCTCAAAAAAAAATTAACTTGAGTAAACCACAAAACGTCTCACATCACCTATCCATCAGCCAATCAACTAAAAACTAAAAAAATAATTAATATAAAAAAATGGTTGAAGAAAAGAGAAGGGTGTCAAAGGAGGCAGAGAAGGGTGTCGAAGGTTAATGAAGCAAGAGATCATCAAACAATGGTTGAAGGACAGATAAACATCCGGAAAAAACAAACAAAAGGAAAAACAATGACGCAAAAAACTAATATATAATGAACATGTAAAAATCAGAAAATCAATTTATGAAAATAGAATAATCGATGAAGAAGAATGAAGAATAATATGATGATAACTCACTAATGGTAAAATAAAAAATAAACCTTTATGCTTGAATCTTTAATGAAGAAATCAAAAATAGAGCTTCACAAAATTATTTGTGGATAATGAACAATAGATAAACGAGCCAATCAAATTTTTCCTTAAAGTTTGTTGAATAGTAGGTATCAATGATACTATTAATTTGATATAATCTTGTCTAAATCTATTTTTGCTGATACTAAGGAAGGAGTTTCAATCACTAATTACCCCGATGATTTAATTAATAAAATAATCAAGAAAAATCAAATTCGAATCAGAATCAATAACTAGTGGTGATTAATTAATAAAAAAACTCATGTAAAAACAGAATCAAAATCTGTAAAAATAAGGGAAAAATTGTCTCATCGTAATTTTGTCAAACAATAGTTGATGATATGCAAGAAAACTGATCTATTTACCTAAAGTTTAAAAAAACTTTAATTTTTTAAAATGACTTTTAAAATTTATCTGTTTTGTGCAATTATTTTATTTCAAACTCCATTAAATCAGATACTCGCAGGTATTTTACCCACATGTATTTTTTCCATCTCTACCAATATAATGTGATAATGTATGTGTCAAATAACATATAACGATGACATAAATAAATATATTTTCTTTTATTATACGAGTAATGTGAAAGTTCATGCACATTAATTTTATTATAATATTGTAAGTTGTAGCTCCCCGGACTTTAATAAGGTTGCGTGTACGGCTTTCACCAACCGACTAGTTCCTCATCAATAATTCAGTCTCTTTTTAGAGTATCAATACTATTATATGATATAATAATATCAATATATGTCAATAAATTATAATCATGTTTGACTCAGCTTATAAATTATAATTTATGACTTATAACTTATATAAGTAAATAATTTATTTTTAAGAGTGCGCTTAACATAGCTTATTGAACTAAACTAACAGTTTATTTAAACTAAAAAATTAATAAGTTTTAAGCTAAGCTAATCTAGTTTTTAACTTAAAATTCTTTTAATCTTTTCACATGTCTAAAATTACCTCAATCTTTTTTTATTACAGAAACATGCCTCTCTTCTTCAAGACAGATCTATGAAATGAGAAAAAAACCGTTCTCGAGGTCAATCATTGATTCTTTCGGTAGTGCTTTTCTCGAGGTCATGAGTTCGGGTCAAGGTCAAGGGTTGGGTTGGGACGGGATGGGCCATGGAGTCGAGTTCGGGACGGGTTGAGGAGTCGGGTTCGGGTGGGACACATGTCAGGATGGGTCGAGGAGTCCATTCGAGTCGGGTCCGGGTGACACGAGGTCAGGTGTTTGCGACCACCACATCGACTTTGGCCCCGACCCTTAGGTTGGGGAGTCGGGGTCTAGGTCGGGTCAGGGAGATAGGGTCGAGCGGGTTACAGGTTGGGATGAGTCACAGTCAGTTCGGGTTGGGGAAACGGACGGGCCAAAATAACTCTCGTTTAGATTTACGATTTGAAAAAATATAGATACTAAAGAAATAAATGCAAGTTATATCATTAAAATGAATAGTAAAGTAATTTTAATTAAAATAACTTAATTATTAACTTATTTATCAAACATCAATTTAAAATAAGTTATAGTTTAAAGTTAATTATAATAAGTTAAGTCAAATACGTTTTAACTTATATATTAAACTTAAATTTAAAAAAGTTACAACTTAAGAAATTTAAGCTATGAATTTAAGTGGAGTCAAACAAACTCTATATATTTATGTTTTAATTGAGCTATAATTTTACATATATATAATATAAAAGTTTATATACTGCCAACTCATAATAATAATTAGCATTATAATATTACTAAGCAATTTTTTATGACCAGTTAATTCTTGAAATTCCTCTTGATTTGTGGGTGTGTGGATTCAGAGCAAAATAATTCTTGACTTGAACATGTATTCGCAATACTCAGAATTTAAGGTTGGTATATTTATTATTGTATAATTTCGTGTGTGTAAATAGCTTAAAATTACTTAAAGGTACTTTATAATTTATATTGCAGACATTGTAATGTTCTAATTAACATTGAATTTAATAGTGGAGATTCAATTAAAAAGCATTAATCATAACAATGCCGGATTAAAATACAATAATATTGGATTTAAATTTTGATAACTCCAATAACACCCCTAAAAATTTATAAATTAATTTTAGCTCATAAACGATTATAGTCAGATGATAGAGATTAATGAAGATAATTTATAACATAATTTTAAAGAATAAAGTCTACACTAACAATGTCTCGGCCTATGTTTTTTCCATCATATAATATGTCAATCATTATTGACATAATATTGCCACCATTGTTTGCACCAATTAAACGCTCCTAAAGTAGATAGAAAGTTGAAATTGTTTGTATTTAGATGATTGGGAAACAGATTCTCTATATTGGCTTGCCAACCGCAGAGGATATATAGTGAAGATTGAGTCTTCTATTTAAATTTGGACAGTTCCGACATGAATGTTAAATTAAGAAGTTTAAAGGTATATTGATCGAGTGAGTTTTAATTAGCTAAATTGTTAAAGATATTACCGAAGTTTCATATAATAACGATATAATTGAATATATTTTCTTTTATTATATTAATAATGTGAAAGCTCATACACAATCTGTTAGATTCAAAAACTATTTCGATATAAATTGTATCTTACTAAAACTTCAAGATCTCAGGTTGAACACACCAAGAATCAAATCAATATAGAGCGGAAGCGTACCTGAATACATGATGATAGATCGCCATTTAGAACGAGCGGTTGGCCTTCCAGATCTACACGATTTTCTATCTTAGAGTCTCATTTGATTAAGCCTTTCAGTTTTTTCTCTAGCGATGAGATATTATGGAGAATATAATGATTTTCCATTATCGTGTGACTTGAAGACCATAACCACTTATGGATAATATATCTTTTGATATTTTTATTTTAGCTCATCATAAAAATAAAAATTACCCTAAAGTTTCTATATATTAAAACTCCAATTATCCAAACCTTAATAGATCACTTTTAATTGGGTTTAACTTAATTTGACAATCTGCAACACATAATTATTTTACACACAGGTCCAACGTTGGATTAAAGTTCCAACAATCTCCCACTTGGACTATGTGTTAAACTTTATAACTATGTTTTGTAAAAAATAACTGAACGCGTTCAACTTTGCTGTCACTACCGAAATGTATCAATAATCAATCCGGTCCATCAATCATACCGACATAGGGTCAAAGCGGCCTTTGTTACATCAATCGTAACTCAACTCATCAATGATCGCGTATATCAATACAACTGAATGACATAGATTATGATGTGGATGTGTAACATGAAAATTTCATGTAATGTGATCTTAACATGCCTATTTCTAACTGGTCCTCCATAAACCTTAGTGAGATCAAACCATACTTAAATGAGAGTGTGAATACCAAAAAATTTTATTTCTGCTATAAATAACCTTAAAATATCCATAAACCAAAATGACTGAAGAACATCTAAAAATAAATATACAAACTCCCACTAGAACTGAATATCCTCAACTGATATGACATCCATGTGAGCAGTGTGCTCATGAAACATCTTGGGTGTTAATCCCTTAGTAAACGGATCCACAATTATGGAGTTTGTTCCCATGTGCTCTACAATCAACTGTCCACTCTGAACCATTTCTTTAATAACCAAAAACTTGGTGCCTATGAACTTTGACTTTGTCGAGCTCCTATTGTTATTAGAATAAAGAATTGCTGATTTATTGTCACAAAATACTTTAGTGGAATACTGTCCACTATGCGCAGCCCCGTGACAAAATTCCTTAACCATATTCCATGATTGGACGCCTCAAAACATGCTATGAACTCTGCTATCATGGTAGAAGAGGCTATAAGAGATTGTTTAGCTCTCTTCTAGGAGACAACACCTCCAACAAGCTGAAAAATATAGCCCGACGTAGATTCCATACTATTTTGCCTTCCAGCAAAATCGGAGTCAGTATATCCAACGATCTCAATCTGATCCAACCTCCGAAACGTGAGCATGTAACCTTTTATTCTCTGTAAGTACTACAAGACCCGTTTAGCTGCTTTCCAATAGTCTATACCTAGATTGCTTAAGTATCTTCCCAACATCTCAGTCACGTATGCAATATCAGGACGTATACAAACTTAAGCATACATTAGACTCCCTACTACCGAGGCATAAGGAATCTTCTGCATTTTATTTTCCTTAAAAATATTTTTAGGGTACTGATTGAGATCAAACTTGTCTCTCTTAGCCATAGTGGTATCACCTAGTTTACAGTCTTGCATGCCATATCTTTTAAGGACCTTTTCGTTATAGCACTTTTGTGATTATCCAAGAATACCCTAAGAACAATCTCAGTGTATTTGGATCTCTAATACAAAAGAGGTTTCACCAAGATCTTTCATCTCAAAATTCTTAGCTAGAAATATCTTGGTGTCATGCAATATGCCTATATCATTGCTGGCAAGAAAATGTCATCCACATATAAAACTAAAAAAATATGCTTGCTCCCATAGAACTTATGATATACACAATCATCGACTGAATTCATCTCAAAACCGAACGAGATGATCGATTGATTATACTTAAAATATCATTGTCGAGATGCCTGCTTGAGTCCATAGATAGATTTCTAAGTTCACAAACCATATTCTTTGGGTCTCCTGACACAAAATTTTCTGGTTGAACCATATAGATCATCTCTTCAATGTCACCATTGAGAAACACTATCTTTACATCCATCTAATGCAACTTAAGATTGAAATGCGCCACCAATGCCATTATAATCCTGAAAGAGCCTTTCGTAGAAACCGGATAGAAAATCTCTTTATAGTCAATGCCTTCTTTCTGTGTAAAGCCCTTTGCGACAAGATATGCCTTGTATCTTTCCACATTACCTTTTAAATACCTCTTTGTTTTAAAAATTCATTTGTAACCAATGAGTTTCGCACCTTTTGGTAATGGAACAAGATCATACACATCATTGTCTTTCATGGACTTAATTTCCCCATCATCTATCCACTTTTGAGAGTTAGAGTTTCCATGGCTTGATGGAACTTGATCGGATCATCTTCCATCACACCAATGTCAACCTCATGCTCTTAGAGAAATACAATGTAATCATCTGGCACTGCACTCCTCATCTCTCTAGTGGATCTCCTTAATGGCATAGGTTCTTGAGGTGCCAGAGTTTGTTCTTCTGGAACAATCTCTTGAATGAGAGGCTCTCTGATATTGTCTTGTATTGTGTCATAAATAAGGTCTGGAACATAGTCATGACCAATGCTAATAACACTTGGGATATCAACATATTCCTCCTGAAGGACAAAATCCCTAACTGTATCTCCCCCCACAAACTCGGTATCCTCAAAGAACCCGGCATTTCCCTTCTAAAAAATCGACCTAGTTGTGGGATCATAAAGCTTTACCCCCTGGTTCTTTCAGAGTATCTAACAAAATAGCAACTCACCGTCCGTAAGTCTAATTTCTTTTCATTAGGCCTATATGGCCTTGCCTTAGTTAGGCACCTCAAACGTGCAAATGTCTTAGACTAGGTTTTTTACCGGTCCAAAGCTCATATGGGGTTTTGATAGTCGCTTTAGTTAGAACTCTATTAAGGATATATGCTGCAGCTTTAAGTGCTTCACTCCAGAGTGATTCTGGTAAGGTCGGATGATTAATTATACTCTTGACCATGTCCTTAAGCGTTCTGTTTCGTCTTTCAGCAACACCATTCATAGTGGGCAAACCCGATATACTGTACTGTGGGACGATAGCGCATTCCTCTAGAAATTTAGCAAACGGTCTTGGACGTTGTTCACCTGAACCATCATATCTGTCATAGTACTCACCACCACGGTAAGATCTGACGCTCTTTATCCTTTTATTGGGTTGACTCTCAACTTCAGCCTTAGAATTTTTGAACATGTCCAATGACTGTGACTTTTCATGAATGAGATATATGTAGCCATATCTAGAATAATCGTCTATGAACGTTATAAAGTATTGTTGACCATTCTAAGCTACCAAAGAGAACAACCCAAAATATCCGTATGAATAAGTTTTAAGACGTCCTGAGTCCTGTTGGCTTCGAATCTCCCTTTATTGGTTTGTTTACCCTTCATGCAATTAACACAAACGTCAAAATATGTGAAATCCAAGAGACCGAGAATTTTGTCTTACACAAGTCTCCCTATTCTCCGTATGGAGATGTGACCTAATCTCTTGTGTCATAACGTAACTGAATTCCCACTGGTTAATTTTTTTTAGTACCTCGTGTACTACATTGTAGGGATTATTTAATTGAAGCAATTGTTTCAAGTAAATAAAGATTATCACATCCTGATAAAAAACTGGAACCAATTGAATTGAATCACGATACATACCGAATTTTCCATCTCCAAAAAAACAAACATAACCAGCTTGTCTAAAGCAGAAATATAAATCAAATTTCGTCTAAAGGACGATACAATAAAAGTTTCATCAAGATCCAAATAATGTCTATTTTTTAATAATTATCTAAATTTTCCTATTGCTTCAATCTTAGTCGTCTTGCCATCACCCACGTAGATCAATCTTTCAGCATCATTTGGCTGTCGGCAATTCAGGCAAACCTGCATAGACACACTGATGTTAGTTGTGCACCAAAATCTATCCACCACGTGTGTCTAGGAACCAAACTTAACTTAACCAGAGAACAAACCAAATTAAGAAGCATACCTTTCTTAGCACGCCGAGCGTGACAGTTGGTGCATTGCTTCTTCCTATGCCCTTCAGCTCCATAGAAGAAACAACCATTACCTTCTGAGTTTACCGATTTCTTTTGTTGTTTCTTATACGGATATGCATCTGCAACTTCCTTATCTTTTTTCCTTTTCTTTCCTTTACCCTTATCCTTAGAGGTAGATCCAGGTAAGCACTTTCTGTCTTATCATGTTTCACTCTTTCCACTTTCTGAACACAGTGTGAGGTGAGCTCATTCAGAGATCAAGTCTTTTTCTGACAATTATATCTCACCTTAAGCTGGCTAAACTATGCCGGAAGGGATATCAAAACTAGATACATAAGCAAGTCCTCAGAGAGTTCAAGCCATAATTTTTTCAACCTTGAAATAATGTGAGACATTTTCATAATGTATTCCCTGATATTACCTTTACCTTTATACATTTTTGAAATTAGGTCTGACAAGAGCATACCAATTTCTGTATTTTCATTCTTGACAAACCTCTTTTCAATGTCTGCAAGGAAATCTTTAGCTGTAGTTATCTTTTCAGATATAGTGTCCCTGAATGCTTCTGGAATGACCTTTTTCATGATCATCGTACACATGCGATTTGATCTCTCCCACCTTTCCATCTCCCTCTTGTCATCAGAGGTACTCTTATCCGTAAGAGGTGCTGGAGAATCAGTATTTAACGTAAAATTGAGATTCATGACTCCAAGAACTATCAAGAGATTATTTTTTCAGGATTTGAAGTTTGAACCATTTAGAACTGAAATTGAATTGATGTTGGTCGTGATACTAGTAAAAGTAATAGCTGAACATAGAACAATAAATAAAATAAGCTCACATAAATTTCAGATAACAATAATAATTCAAACAAAAGTAACAAATAACTTATCTCAAGACACTGAACACTCCATTAATATTTTGACTTTGGCTAAAATTATTAACTTGTAAGTGATGCATTGGTGTAGTAATCAAATACTGCTAATAAAGAACATATCAAACAAGAAACTTTCATTCGGGCCGATTTATTGTTCACATGTAAAACTGAATAATCATCATGTATTTACTACCACAGAAGTATATGTAATTCTGTCAAATATTTTCTTTCCTTTTGGCCAGTAATATTCACATAAGTTACACACACATATAACATTTTACATTTTAAGACAAAATTAATTTTTACAAGCGAGATCACTTTGGTGACATGTTGCTTCAACTAATTCATCTTAAAACATATAATATATTAATGTTCGAATTTAAAATTGTACCGAATTTAAACCTTAAATTAATTGATAAACAATTAATTTTAGGATCTTTAGAATAGATTGTTTTGAAATTATTTTAACCAAAAATCCAAAATTAATTAAAACAATTTAATGAAAATCTTTAAATTAAAATTAATTTTATTAAAATTAATGTAATAAATTTTCATAAAATTAATTAATTGATCCGTAAATTAATGTAAAATTAACTTTAATTAATAAAAAAATTTAAAACAATATAAAGGTTGGGAAATATCAGCCCTTCAAAAATTAAGGCGTTGGGCAAGCCCAAAGCCCTCCTTTTGCCCTTCCTATTCACGGGTCAACCCGACCAGGTCGCAGCTCCAACAGACGGCCGCGGCTTTCTCCTTCAACAGGTGGCGACTTTTCCAAAATTAGACAAATATATATATTGAAAAATACCATAGAAAAGAAAATATTGTTCTCACTGCAAAGAATTCTCGATGTGAAAACACATCTAATAAATTGTCAAACAATTATCAAATTCAAGAACACCAAGAGATAAACATATAAACACATATAATCATGGTCTAAAACTTAATAGATTGATTTTTAATAATTCAACATGGTTTGCTCTGATACCACTTGTTGGATTCAAAATCTCTTTCGATATAAACTATATCTCAATAAAACTCCAAGATCTCATGTTGAACACATCAAGAATCAAATCAATATAAAGCGGAACCGTACATGAATCCATGATGGTAGATCCATGTTTAGAGCCAAACGGTTGACCATCCAGATCTACACAATTCTCTATCTGAAAGTCCCATTTGATTAAGCCTCTTAGTTTTCTCTCTAATGATTAGATATTAGGGAGAATATAATGATTTTTCTTTATCGTGTGACCTAGGGACCATAACCACTTATATATAATACATCTTTTGGTATTTCTATTATAACCCCTCATAAATATAAAAATTACACTAAAGTCTCTACAGATTAAAGTGTTCACAACCTATCAGATACATTAAAAGCTCAATTATCTAAATTTTAATAGATCACTTTTAATTAGATTTAAATTTATTTGATAATCTACAATATATAATTATTTTACACATAAATCTAAAATTAAGGATACAACACCATCAACATAATATAATACTGTAAGTCGTAGTGCTAGGTAACATTTTTGTGAAAAATTTTATTGGGAAGAAGTTGGTGGCTTGCGAAGTGGTCGGTGATGTTAGTGCGGTCGGTGCACCACCGTCTCACCCCTAACTTTAATATGTTGCTTGCAAGGCTATCACCAACCGACTAATTCCTTATCAATAATTTAGTCTTCTTTTAGAGTATTACTAGGTGGGATTACGATGATCAATACTACTCTATGATATAGCAATATCAATATGTGTCCATAGATTATACGTTTACATTTTAATTGATAATATATATTTTTCTTGTTATGCATATAATATAAGATTTTATATACTGTCAACTTAAAAAGCACGAACATCGATACGCGACTCGAGTACGTCACGATACTGACACGTTGACACATCATTTTTCAAGAACATAAGATATGAGGATACGTGATATATATATATATATACATAAAAAAATTAATCGATTATATCAAAAAAATAAATTAAAATAGCTCACTCATTAGATGACACCGATTAATCGAGTGAGTTTTAGTTTTAAGAAGTTTAAACTTTAAAGGTTTTGGCAATAAAAATATGATTTTATACCATTTTAAATTTAATATATTTTAAAATTTAACTTTTATTTCTTTATTTATGCCCCTTACTCTTCTTTATTTAGAAGTTAAAATATTATTCTTTTTATTTTACACAATTTATATTTTATTATTTATTTATTTTTTCTAAAAATGTGTCTAAAATGTGTCGATACATGTTGAGAACGTGTCATGTGTTGTCAGACATGATTTTGACTTGTCAGACACGTGTTGGAGCATATCAATATCTGACGCGTGTCCAATACTGACATTCTACATAAATAGAAGTACCGGTGCTTTTTAGGTGTCAATTCATAATAATAGTGAGCATTATAACGTTACATCACAATTTTTGTGGCCCTTAATTCTTGAAATTCCTCTTGATTTGTGGATGTGTGGGTTCAGAGCAAAAAAATGATTGAGTTGAACATGTATTCGCAATAATCAGAATTTAAGATTGGTTTATTTAGTATTGTATAATTTCATGTGTGTAAATTGCTAAAAAAAAATACCTAAAGTACTTTATATTGCAGACATTGTAATGTTCAAACTAACATTGGAATTAATCGTCGAGATTCAATTAAAAAGCATTAATCATAACATTGCCGGATTAAAATACAATAATATTTGATTTAAAATTTAATAAGTCCAATAAACCCCCAAAACTTTATAAATTAATTTTAACTGATAAACAATTATAGTCATATGATTGAGATTAATGATATAATGTATAACATAATTTTAGAGATTAAGTCTACACTAACATCTCGGTCTATGTTGCTTCCATCATATAATATGTCAATCATTATTGACATAATATTGCCACCATTGTCTGCACCAAATAAACGCTCCTAAAGTAGATAGAAAATGATATTGTTTGTATTTAGATGATTGGGAAAACGGATTATCCACGAAGGACAGATAGTGAAGAAGACCTGGAGGCTCTGACACTGAATTAAGAAGTTTAAAAGTATATTCATCGAATGGGTTTTAGTTAACCACATCCATTGAAAATGTCACGTATTGATAGAATGGGTTTTAGTTTTAAAAAGCCTAAATGTTTAACAGTTTTGACCATAAAAATCTCATTTTATATCATTTTAAATTTAACATATTTTAAAACATTTTTTTTCTTCTCTATTTTTACCATTTACTTTTTATATATTTACATTTTAAAGTATTTTATTTCATTTTATATTTTATTATTCAAATTTTTTCTCTAAAATGTACAACACTGTCAGGAACATGACTTATGTGTCCGACATGTCCGACATGCGTCTAAAAATAACGTAAATAAAAATAAAATATCAGACACATTTTTATCATATCATAACATGTCGAGCTCATATCAGTGTCAAACGCGCACCGACTCAGATATACATCAGATGTTAGCTCAAAAAATCGTAAAAAGAAAGTCCAGGCCAGCTAATGGAAGTTGGAACCGATCAAATTGTAGATAAGATGGTAATAATGACGTAAGCATTCCATCTTTAAATTTACGGCAATTTCATTTTATTATCAGTTTCTTCCTATAAGAACCAGTCCCATCTCAACAATTCCCAATTTCTGTTCTCTTTTTCATTCGTAATTGATCCGATTCTCTGTATTTCCTTTTCCATTTTCTGAAATTTTCACTTCAGAATATGATGGTGGAGTTGTTCGTCCTTGGCTGTACTGGAATTGTGGTCTTTCTTCACGGAGCTAATTTCTTCTTCCACGCTCTTTCGCACCATCTAGCCGTCCGATCTCTCAGGTACTTTGAATTATCTGTGATCCTGTTCTACTTCTGATTCTCTGCTTGTTTCCCGGTATTAGGGATTCTTCTTTTCGATTTTGATCTGATGAAGTTAGGTTTAAATTGGAACTACTAATCGTGCTGAATTTATGTTGGGATTGTGATTGTGGTTTTCGATTCTCCTTGAATTTGATTTTCCCGGTGGTTCGATTTCTTGCAATTTGGTGGAATTCAATTTATTACTAATCACAGAGATTCTTAAATTAAGAATTGGATTTGGAGCCAATGGTGATACAGTCTACTTTATTAGTCTTCGTGAAAAAATAATTTTAATTCTTCAATAATACAAATTACAAAACCATTGGCACCCGAAGAAAACTCTAATCAATCCCCCATTGGTGTGGCTTTTAAGAATTTTTCTTTTCTTTTTTTTAATCTGTGCTTGCTGGAGACAGAAATAATCTGATGACAGTATGCTAATTTTTGTAATTAATTTGTGGATTGTTTTTTATGTATGATTTCAGTTTCTTGGGAGTTGTTGGATGGTAGAGATGGAGTGAGAAAGTGGGGATGATTTTGGCTTACACCTGCAGCATACCACAACCAACTACAACTTGAACTTGTACATATATTTTCCTATATTTTAAATCTCAATCATATGTCCTGTGCCAGCATTGATGACTATGTGAGGAATAGTGGTAGTTTGTTAGTCAGTACCTCGTTGATTGTAATCCTCCTAACATAAAATGACAAAATAATGTTCTTATCCTCTAAATTCAGTCTAATCTTAATTTAGTTCATGTCATTTTTTTAATCAAGTTTTCCAATAGTTTAACGCAACGGATTCTTTTTATTTGTCTCAATCTTTGATATTGTTATATTTTTTTTTACAAAATAAGTAATTCATTTTAAAAAAAAAAATTACAGATCTACTTAAAGAGAAAAACAAAAAAATACTGATATATCAACAAAGATACACTAAATCTCAAAGAATCAATAAAAATATTTAACAACCAATATATATCAGAGATAACAATAAAAAAAACCTAGTGAATGAATATGTGGGATAATATTCAGCGTTTCATCTTGGCTCGTTCGAAATACCTCTGCCACGCAAAATTTTGCCTGACTAAAATTTATGGAAACGCATTCTTCAAACGATCCAATGAAAGATCGAGCACAATCGACCCTCAAAACTTATAGACATTGATGAGATCTATAGAAAACACCCATAAAAAGACATTGATGAGATCTATAGAAAACACCCATAAAATGAATACTACATAAGGAAAATATCATAGATTTAGATTTATGGAGAAAAATTATCACGTATCTAAATCTAGGTGAATAAAAAATCATCACAAATCTAGATCTAGGTGGAAGAAAAGTCTTACAAGATAATGAGAAGAAAATGAAAGTAGAATGATAGGAAAAAATCTCACTAGAAGAAGAGATCTGAGATCTCCTCTTTCGATGAGTAGTGAAAAATGATTCGAGAAAAATGTGAGAGATATGAAAAATGGAGAGATGATATTTGTTATATTATTGACATGGAGGTTGGTTATAAAGTCCAAGTTATCACTAATGAAAGTGGCTTCGAGTTTGAGCCTGTCAGGTTTAGTGAAATAATTTGATTTATCTTTCAAAAAAAATAATTTGATTACAATATTTTAACTTATCAGAGACATTTTTTGAGGAAAATAAATTTAGAAGATCAATGAGAAATGCATCCGAGAAATAGCTGAGGAAGAAATAATCTTACTAATCATTTCTCATTGATCTTATTTTATAAAGTTAAAACTTCTAACGTTTGCTTGTTAAGAGTGCAACAGCATACGTGTTTGTTTTTTTAAGGTGAAATCAGAGGACAAATTGTAGCTTGTCTTTCTTAATTGCTTGAAGATGAAAGACTTTGTCTTTCTTATCTAACGTTCTTGTAAAACTGATCGATCATCTGTCTTACAAAACCGTTTCAACGATTAATAGACTCTAAGATTCACACCAAAATCTTCTAAATTTATCATCAACGCACTAAGACGTGTGTGGACACATAATATTACAAGACATTTTCCTGTTTCTAGATATACTCAACACATAAGATCTAGAGATTTAATAAGAATGATTTTTGTAAAACGATTATCTAAAACAACATAATAACTATTCTTTTGGGAATTTGATTAACTTTTAATCACAAAGAAAAATTCTCTAATTCTAACTGTGTTCTCAATTCAATTATTGATTGATGGATTGATGAACTGATCTATTTCTTTAAGCCATTAGAATAATATATGTATATATTCTAGATAATGATGTATAAGATATTTAGTGATAACTAAAAATTAAAAAATAATATTTAATTTCAAATTACTCAATGTGGTAGGACCCACAGTATAACTGTGCACAACTGCAATGCTACACAGCACTGCAATTGGTGTTAAGCATCACAATGCCTCACGACACTATGTGTTACGCCACACTGCAGTGCCGTGTGGCACTATAGTGTTACACACCTACTGTTGTAGTGACACGTGACACTACATCAGTCCGTGATGATCTATGATTCCCAATAATCGATCGACACATGATAATTACTGTAAATCAAATATTTATTTTAATAAGATAAAGATCTAGATATCAGTTAATTCAAAATTAACATATATGATTATCCCTATTAACTAAATTACTTGTTATTCCACAAATAACATATTTAGTTGATCCAAATTATTATCTAATAATAATTTAATTATCTAATTTCATAAATTAGATGTTCTGTCTCACTTATCGATAGTTGAAAAAAATAATCGATATATATATATATATATTAATAATTCAATTAATTAATTCGTAATTGATTAATCACACATAATTATCTCATAATAATGTACTTACCCTAGAATTCAAATTTGTTTGCAAGTCAGTTCTTTTCTCATGTCCTGAAATATTCACACCCTAGACTGCACAGCATAGATGTGACTTGGGGAGGCAACATTTTTTAAAGAAAGTTTGAGTTGGTATTTTAAAACCGGGCCACCGCCTATTTTTTTAACATTTTGCGCCGGAATTATTGGAATAATTGTTGGAGACTAAAATATATGCAAGCATGATAACTTATATGATGTTCTATATCTCCATGAATCTAGGCATTTTTTTTGCTCGCATTGTATAATTTGGTCTACGTACCGGAACTGATAACATTCGAGATTATGCAGGATTATACACAAAAGACCCTTTTTTGGCCCTCTTTTTAGCCCTATCTCTCTTATCCTTAGGAGGTCTTCCTCAACTAGCAGGTTTTTTCAGAAAACTTCATTTATTCTGGTGTGGATGGCAGGCAGGCCTATCTTTCTTGGTTTCAATAGGACTCCTTACGAGCGTTCTTTCTATCTACTATTATCTAAAAATAATCAAGTTATTAATGACTGGACGAAACCAAGAAAGAACCCCTCAAGTGCGAAATTATAGAAGATCCCCTTTAAGATCAAACAATTCCATCGAATTTAGACCTATAATTCTAAGGTTCAATAAACCAGATTATTAATTAAAATCTTTAATTAATTAATCTTATTTAGTAATTCCATTATTACTCCACTATAAATATGAAATTGAACAGAATGTATTTACATAATATTCTCGTGTAGTCCACTGATATAATCATTTCATGTAGTTCTGTTCTCAAATTATTATTCATAAATTAGAACTGGTTAAATTATTGTTTTACCTTTCTAAACCTCTTCATCCTTAAGTACCATTAATTCACTAATGAATGACTAGTTTATAATCATATTATAAATTTGAGCTCAATAATCATTCAGTTTCAGAATTAACACTTGAAGGAACCAATATACGATCTGTTAAGAAAACTTGGATCCCAAATCTTGTAAGATCATGTTTCTATCCATCCATATCACTGAATCTCCAAAATAAAAGTCATTAGCCTATTTTACAAACAAACCTTAATGAATTAGTCAAAAGATCCAGTAGACATATATATGAGTTTATGAGGGCATAACCCCCAACAATCTTCCACTTTCTCTAAAGTAAATGTGATATTTCTCTCAATCTCATGCTACGCATGTGTCCCCTAAATGACTTCACATGAAGTGTCTTTGTAAAAGGACCAGCCAAGTTCTGTTATGACGCTATCTTCATTATAGTCACATCTCCTCAATATACGATCTCTTTTACAAGATGATGTTTTCTCTCTATGCGCTTGCCCTTCTTGTGACTCCTCATTTCCTTGGAACTCGCTACCACCCCATTGTTGCCACAATACAGGATCAGTGACTTATCCATCTCTAGAACTACTTTCAGATCAGTATAGAACATTCTGAGTCATACCGCTTCTTTCGCAGCTTCACAAGCCGTTATATATTCGACTTCCATAGTGGAATCTGCAATGTATTCTCTAGACTATAGTTCTTCCATTTAGGGTGAATACTGATCTAGATGTCGACTTTTAACTGTCTCTCTCTGATTGAAAATCAGAATCTGTATATCCAGTGGATTCAAGTCTCCACTTGAATAAACAAACATATAATTTCTCGTTCTTCTAAGGTACTTAAGAATGTGCTTTACTGCAATCTAATGTTCTAAACATTGATTCGATTGATAACGACTGACAATCTCACTGCATAACAGATGTCTGATTTCGTACATAACATGACATACATGAGAATTCCAACTGCTGAAGCATAGAAAACCTTTCCCATATTCTCTTCGTTCTGGGGTGTCTTAGGACATTGTTCCTTGAAGAGGATAATTCCATGTCTGGTCAGTAGTTGACATTTTTTGAAGTTCTCTAGTCTTATTTATTAATTCTATTATTATTTCACTATAAATATGAAATTGAACTCTTAGAGATTATAAAATGTATTTACAAAGTATTTACATGTAGTGCATTGATATAATCATTTCGTGTAGTTCTGTCCTCCAATTATTGGTTCGTAAATTACAACTGGTCAAAATATCATTTTATCCTTCTAATTATCTTTTGATCATTAAGTACCATTAATTCACTAGTGAATGACTAATTTATAATCATATTATAAATTTGAACTCAATAACCATTCAGTTCTAAAATTAACACTTAAATGAGCCAATATACGATCTGTTAGGAAAACTTGAATTCAAAAATTTGTAAGATCATGTTCTCAGCCATCCATATCACTGAATCTCCAAAATAAAAGTCACTAGCTTATTTTACAAATAAACCTTAACAAGTGAATCAAAAGATCTAATAGACATGCATAAGAGTTCATGACTACTAAAGATTCAGATTAATCTACATGTGATCATCAAATTGATGTGTATTAAATCTTTGTGATAAACGACACGTTGATAAATATACTAATTGACATTGGTCCTGTCGTATATAATCTCATTATATAAAGTACATTCACTAAGATGTCTATACATATTAATGATCTGGATCTAGATCATACACATTCATAATGCTTAGTGAACCGTACTAGCAATCATTCATTAAAAATTTCATACTTTAATATGTTGCTGGCAATTTTATTCATTATCTATGATCTTAATGCTCTCGTACTAATACAAGATCATAACCTCATTAATGAATATAGAATTTTTAGATATTTATATAAATTATTCAACAATAATTTAAAAGAACAATTATAAGAAAATTGTATTTCTCATTAAATTTCATATTAAAATGTCAATAAACATGCTTTAAGGGTATAAGCCCCAACAATTTTCACTATAAAATAACATATTTTTTACTTGTCATTTTTAAACTAAAGGCAATGTCTGTATCATTTAAACAAATTACATGGGTGTCAAAAAGATTTTCTCAAATCATTTTAACATATTTAGAGGGGTACTTTTTGTGTTATTTGTTCTTTTAATCGTGTTATTTTAAATTCAAACTGTTTGGGTTTTTTGTCAATGAAATCTAATATGAAGGGAAGTCTAAGTCATTCTTCAAACTAGAAAGGTGTATTGTCATGTAAGCAAACTAAAATGACCGTCGAACAAATTTTCCCTTCTTTAAAGGGGTTTTTTTAGGAAAATCTATCATTTGTATACTTTATTTTGTTAAATAGCCGGTAATAATAATAATTAACAAATAACCGTTTTACATAAAGTCAACAAATTACAAACTACTTTTATCATAATACTTATCAACTAAGTTTATTTTAAGACCATTTATCCTAAATAATAGTTAAACTAAATAATTTTTGAATTTTAAATTTTGAATTATCAAAAAGATTTTCCCATTTTAGATTTCTTAAAAAAATTAAAGGATTGAATTCTTAATTTAATTATAAATAAAAATGGGTAAATCTATTCATTTTTAACGCTAGGCGCTCCCGTGGTTCACGAGAGTAATCTAGATAATAAGTATTAACCAATATTATTAAATATTTTTGTTCATAATCTTTTTATTATTTTTAATAAAACTTTATGTAAATAATTATTATCAGAGTACTGCTGAATGACTAGTTTACTAAAATAATTATTATAAACTCATAGATAATTATGAGAATCTTTATTTAAATAAATATTGCACTCCATATAAATATATAGATTTAGGTTATTTAAACAAAAGTCTATAAATATATTTGGAAAAAAATCTGCAATATATTTACTTATTTTATTTTATTAATAAACATATATTTGCCTAAAATTTACTACTAATTCTCTTAAAAAACAAGGAATTGCTCAATCTTTAAAAGAACATGCATTTAGTGAAATGTTGAATGAGATTAGAAAGTTATGGTCAAACTAATTTAAAATATACTATTTTTTCTGAGAACTGTTACTACATTTCTCTGTTCTCATTACTATCGTTGTTTCTTCGATCTTTGATCATCACTCTCTCAATTGTCTTATTTTTTATGGTTGTGATGATTGACTTTTGAAAATGTACATGTTAAAGAAATAGTAGAGAAAGTTTGTGCATAATACGGAAGTGTTAGAGAAATTTCTGAATTCAAGTCTTGCTTTCGGTTTTAAGGTTTGAAAGCTTCTAATGGGTTTTGCACTTGTATCTCAAGGAAGAAAGTTCTCACCGATTTAGATTCGTCTTCATGTTCCCTCCGTAGCGTTGCTTTTCGAGCTTAAGGATTAATCCCCTATCGATGAAATGATTAATGTGAACTGTGATGCTTCGTTTTTTTCATTGTCGAAGAAGGGTGCTATCAGGATTGTGTGTTTGGACCCTATGAGTAGTATGCTTTTTAAGATGATTTTCGGGTCAATTCTCTTAACCCGGTTCATGGTGCTTTTCAAATATTGTTGTGGATTGGACTTTATCTAAGAAATATATGTTTGGAGATTGCAAACTGTCATTACTAGTTTCTAGTTGAGGAAAAACCCAAAACCGAACACAGCCGCTTACATCCTAACTTAACTCGTCCTGCCGTGCAGTTTACAAATCTCAATATAGTGGATGATCAAATGGACCATGAAGCTTTGGTGCTTGGTTTCCCTCCAACGCTCTCATCACAGACCTCTTTACCTGCCTTCTGAATCATTCATCTTCGCAGCCCATTTTTTCTCTCCTCCCAAATTTATACAGACTTCCGCTAATATTATCGAAGACCCACAAATCTCCAGTTCCTATAATTTTATTCGAGAAGAAAATTTCACTCCCGCATCAATTTCATACTCCAACCTCTTATCACAATGCACTGCTTCCAAGTCTGTAAAATCAGGCATGGAAATCCATGCCTGCATGATCAGGTATGGATTATCAGAACACCCTGGCCTTCGCAGCCATTTGATCAATTTCTACTCAAAATGTCAGTTTTTTGGCTATGCCCGCAAACTGCTCGACGAAAGTCCTGAGCCAGATTTAGTTTCGTGGTCTGCTTTGATATCCGGGTATGCCCAAAGTGGGTTTGGAGAAGAAGCTGTTTTAGCCTTTCGTGAGATGCACCTGTTGGGAGTTAAGTGTAATGAGTTCACTTTCCCCAGTGTTCTTAAAGCCTGCTCGGTAACAAAAAATTTGAAATTGGGAAAGCAAGTTCATGGGATTTCATTGGTTACAGGGTATGAATCTGATGTTTTTGTTGCTAATACTTTGGTCGTTATGTACGCGAAATGCGGGATGTTTAGCGATTCAATTAAGCTGTTTGAGGAAATCCCAGAACGAAATATTGTCTCATGGAATGCAATATTCTCTTGTTATGTACAGAGTGATTTCTGTAAAGACGCAGTCAGTTTGTTTCATCAAATGGTTGTCACTGGAATTAGACCAAATGAGTTTACTCTGTCTACTTTACTCAATGCTTGCTCTAGCTTAGAGGAAGGCTATGAAGGAAAGAAACTTCATTGTTATTTGATCAAGCTCGGGTATGATACTGATCCCTTCTCGGCTAATGCACTTGTTGACATGTATGCAAAAGTAGGATACCTTCAAGACGCAGTTTCTGTTTTTGAAAAAATCCCAAAACCCGATATCGTCTCATGGAATGCTGTCATTGCTGGTTGTGTTCTTCATGAACACCATGATTTGGCTTTAAGATTGTTTGAGCAAATGGTAAGGTCAAGATTATCTCCAAATATGTTTACTTTATCGAGTATCCTTAAAGCTTGTGCTGGAACGGGGATCCTCGAATTGGGTAGGCAGTTGCACTGTGTTCTGATAAAGATGCACATAGAATATGATTTCTTTGTGGATGCTGGATTGATAGATATGTATTCCAAGTGTGATATGATGAGTAATGCAAGGATGGTTTACAATTTGATGCCTGAGAAAGACCTTGTTGCTTGTAATGCTGTTATTTCAGGACATTCGAACAACGGAGAGGATATAGAAGCTGTAAAATTTTTTGAACAGATTCATAAAGAGGGAATAGGATTTAACCAAACTACTTTGTCTACAGTCCTTAAATCCACAGCTAGCTTGCAGGCTGCCGATGTATGTGAACAAATCCACGCTCTTTCCATGAAATCAGGTTTGCAAGCTGACGTTTATGTTGCGAATAGCGTTCTTGACGGATATGGAAAATGCTCGCACGTAGAAGACGCGGGAAAAGTGTTTGAAGAATGTCAGGTTGGAGATTTGGTGGCTTTCACATCGATGATTACGGCTTATGCTCAATTTGGACAAGGTGAGGAAGCTCTAAAGGTATATTTACAAATGTTATATAGTAATATTAAGCCTGATCCATTTGTTTGTAGCTCTGTTTTGAATGCTTGTGCGAATTTATCCGCGTATGAACAAGGGAAACAGATACACGTTCACATTTTGAAATTTGGATTCATGTGTGATGTTTTTGCCGGGAATTCTATTGTTAATATGTACGCGAAATGCGGAAGCATAGAGGACGCAAGTCGTGTTTTCTCTGAAATACCTGAGAGAGGAATAGTGTCTTGGTCAGCTATGATCGGAGGGTTTGCTCAACATGGCTATGGGAAAGAGGCTATCCAATTGTTCCATAAGATGCTCGAAGAGGGTATTCCCCCAAATCATATAACTTTAGTTAGCGTCCTTTGCGCGTGTAATCACGCTGGCTTAGTAACTGAGGCGAGAAGGTACTTTCGATCGATGGAAGAATTATTCGGGATTACCCCGACGCAGGAGCATTATGCGTGTATGGTTGATCTACTTGGTCGAGCAGGGAAACTACACGAGGCGATCGATCTCGTAAACACCATGCCATTTCAAGCCAATGCTTCAGTATGGGGGGCACTTCTTGGTGCTGCGAGAATTCATAAAAACGTCGAGCTAGGGCAGCGTGCTGCCGAGATGCTCTTAGCTCTTGAGCCAGAGAAATCCGGGACACATGTTCTTCTCGCCAACATTTACGCGTCAACTGGGATGTGGGAAAATGTCGCGAAGGTGAGACGAGTAATGAAGGACAGTATGGTGAAGAAAGAGCCCGGGATGAGTTGGATCGAGGTGAAAGATAGAGTTTATACATTTATCGTAGGGGACCGAAGTCACCCGAGAAGTGAGGAAATATACGTGAAACTTGAAGAACTGAGTCAGCTTCTTAACAAAGCTGGATATGTTCCTATGATAGAGATTGATCTACATGATGTGGAAAGAAGTGAAAAGGAACAACTTTTATTGCATCACAGTGAGAAACTGGCTGTGGCGTTTGCGTTGATCGTTACTCCACCGGCAGCGCCTATTAGAGTGAAGAAGAATTTGCGAGTTTGCATAGATTGCCATACGGCGTTCAAGTTCATCTGTAAAATTGTGTCAAGGGAAATTATAGTAAGAGATGTAAACAGATTCCATCATTTTAAGGATGGATCATGTTCTTGTGGAGATTATTGGTAATACTTTTTGGAGAAGTCTAATATTTTTTCGTGCTAATGTATATTAATTTTTAATTTGGGAAGGAATAACAATATATCATTTTGATTGATGAAGATGTGGTTGTTCCAGCTGTGGGATTTATAAGTTTGGCCAATTTTAATGCTTTATTTATTTTTGAATACTTTTAAATTCGTTATGTCAGTTGTATACAAATAAAGACTGCATAAACTAACTTTATTAATCCCTAGAAATAGTATAATATAAAGAAATTAGTAAACTAAGAAATCGTTGACATTGATTACAAAACCGATTGAAAGAAGAAATACACAAATTGAGGTTTGTTATTAAGTAATGTATTAAAGACAGAATTCATCATTTATTGGTACTTAGAGATTATGGTGATCGGTTTTGTAGAATACAACAATCTAAGTTAGGAAACAGTAAACAATTTACTTGACTTCTAGCAGAATTCTTTGTATCTCATCTCTTTCACATACTCTACGAAAAGTGGAAGAAAATAGAAGTGTTGAACTAAATTTTGCATCTTTGGTCGATCGCCAAATATAATATGCAGTTCTCAAACGAAAGAGTGGGTTGATCCCGCTACTCCTACCATGTGAGTCGAGAAGTGAGAGGAGGTTGTATATCTTTGAAAAGGTCAAACTCTTCTCTTTTAAGAAAAATAATAACAAAAAGACAATACTATAATTAAAACGGACAACGACAGCACATGAATTAATTTTATACACTATTTAAGTTCTCATTCTCCTACAAAATATGAGATGCCTCTTAGGACTATCCCAAAACCTAAGTATTGGATTTATAAACAACAGTCCAAACTTTAACTTTTCAATATAGGAGGATGAATTCACACACTTACTTCTTCCTTCACTTATCTACTATACTTCCAATAATTATACCAGTATAGAGATACTTACTCAAACACTGATGTGATGTGAAAAAGAAAGTGACTCCAAATCAATTTTCTTTTTTTTAGACACCATAATTGTGTTGAATATGAGCTTATGATTGAAAGCAACTGAGTTTGGACAGTCAACAAGGAAAATCCAAATTGCATACAAGCAGCCCTATTCGCTCCTTATCCTTCAAATGTAGTATTTTCACACGTTAGTTTCATAGCATTTATTTTTTATAAATAAATAAAAGGGCAGATACACTTTGAAAGAACTTCCAGCGAAGTCAATATTAATCTAAAAAATAAATAAAATTCAGATACGTCGTAAAACAAAAGTGCATGTGTTTCAAATTTGCAATTGACTGATTTCCCTACGCGGCACAGAATATCACATTGCTATTGTTGTGTAGCTAAACATTGACTAGATTTTGACAATCCACAAGTTTTTTATCTTTGTAATTTCTTATCAGAGGGATTTAGAACAGGAAAGCATCTGTTTGCTTGTGATCCGTATGATCTGAAAATGCACGGATCAAATTTGACAAAAAAATAAAAATAAAAAGCAAAATAGTTTCAGATCACCATTTTCATCTCGATAATTGTGCCAGGTGATCTCGGTCGTCTGTTATCTAAACGGAATATCGAGATTGATGGAACAGACCTCTCCTATTAAGATCCTCGACTGTGGGATCTAAATTCTTATCAAAGCCGACACATGAAAACTTCACATCATTGGATCAGTTAAATAAGACGTGTGGTCAGGATTTAACCAACATATGACTCTTATTTTCTCCAACAGGAGGTAATCTATATCCATAGACTTAAATCTGATTTGTATTTTAGAATATATATATATATATATTTGAAGCTCTCATGAACTTGCGTTTGAATAATAGTGGCAAAATTTTCCTCTTTCTTCAAAATTTGAGCCATGAGAATACTATTGTAAGTTCTTGCCCATTTTTTTTAACAAACCGAGTATAAAAACTCAATTAATTATACTTCATAACCTGCTCCAGTGAAAGGTTGTTATGAAGAAGCTTTCCTCAATTTCTTTGAAGAGCTAAGTCTGATCTTGATATCTTGATAAGTTTGATTATGGTATTTGTGTTCAAATAATAAATCTATAAGAATTTGTAGAAATTATGAACCCTAGAAATGATGAACACTTTAGTGTTCTGATCTTAAAGAAAGATGATGAACTTCTTGTTCTGATTTCTTATTAAAAATTCTGATTCTTTACAATGAGTAAGTGATGTATATATACATATAATCTCTAACGGTTGCCTATGATCTCCAACGGACGCCTACTGATCGGTTTTCCAGAAGTGGTTAGACACCCACTGTGTTTGGTGAAAGTTACTGTTCTGCTTTCCCTTTTTGCCTGTGATGAAGATTTTCCTTCTGAGGCAATACTTTCTGTTTCTCTTTTTTCAACACTCCCCCTCAAGTTGGGTTCGTATAGGTTGATCGAGCTCAACTTGTTAAGTATTCTTTAGAGGGTATTTTTGTCGAGGGCTTTGGTGAAGATGTTAGCCAGCTGGTCTTCACTACGTATAAAAGGAATGATGATTTCTCCCGACTGTACCTTCTCTCTTATGAAGTAACAGTCTACTTCAATGTGTTTGATTCTTTCATGGAAAACGGGGTTCATTGCAATATGACGTGCTGCTTGGTTGTCACAGTGCATCTCTATCGTGTTTTTTTATCTCAACCTTCATGTCTTGAAGGAGATGTCTAATCCATGTGAGTTCACTAGCAGTGGAGGCCATGGCTCTGTATTCTGCCTCTGCAATTGACCTTGCTACAACTGTTTGTTTCTTGCTCTTCCAGGTTACTAGATTTCCACCTACAAAGACACATAAACCAGTTGTAGATTTTCTATCATAACTACCTGCCCAGTCTGCATCAGTGTATCCAACTACGGAGTTTGCCCTGGCTCTCTTCATCCATATCCCTTGACCGGGTGTTCCTTTAAGGTATCTGAGTATCCTTTCTGCGGCTGCCTGGTGATTCGTACAGGGAGCGTGCATGAATTGACTGATAACGCTAACTGCAAAAGTGATATTTGGTCTTGTAACCGTTAGATGAATTAGTTTTCCTACTAGTCTTTGATATTGGCCTATATCAGTTAATGGTTTGCTATCATTAAGTCCTATTTTCATGTTGGTTTCCATTGGTGTGCTAGTAGGTTTTGCCCCTATCATGCCAGTTTCTTTTAACAAGTCTAAGATATATTTTCTTTGAGATAGAAACAGTCCCTTTTTCGAGTGAGCTATTTCTATCCCTAGGAAGTATTTCGGTTTTCCTAGATCTTTAATATCAAACTCCCCTTTTAGAAATTATTGAACACTCCATATTTCATCGTGGTTATTTCCGGTGATGATGATGTCATTTACGTAGACTAAAATGATGGTGGTGGAGTTGTTCGTGTGTTTGACGAACATAGATGAGTCAGCAGAGCTTTTGACAAAGTTAATTTTTAAAAGAGACAAGCTTAATTTTCCATACCATGCCCTTGGTGACTGTTTCAGGCGGTAGATAGCCTTCTTTAATCTACATATCAGAGATGGGTGCGTTGCTTTCTCGTGTCCTGGAGGTAGGGACATATATACTTCTTCTTCCAGATTTCCTTGGAGGAATGCGTTTTTTACATCCATTTGATATAGTTCCCAGCTGAGGTTGGTGGCAACGGATAGTAACACTCGGATCGTGTTCATTTTTGCCACTGGAGTGAACGTCTCCTGGTAATCCACTCCATATGTCTGAGTAAAGCCCTTGGCAACTAGTCGGACTTTATATCTTTCGATGGTGTCGTTACTGTTGTATTTGGTCTTGTAGACCCATTTACATCCTACAGGTTTCTTCCCGTTGGGTAGTGGGATTATGTCCCAAGTTCCATTCTTTTCCAAGGCTAGGAGTTCTTCATTCATCGCCTTTCTCCATTTGAGGTCTAGTTGGGCTTCTTGATAGGTCTTTGGCTCAACTGTTTCATCAATTTTTCCCAAGTATGCCTTGTGGATGTTAGAGATTTTATCATAAGATAGGAAATTTTGGATAGGGTATAGAACCTGATGGGACACGTAGTCTTTTAATCTTGCTGGGGGTTGAGTTTGCCTTGTTGACCTTCTTACGATTACTGCTTCATCAGTGACAGCTGCCTCATCAGTTGCTCCCCCTGAGGTAGTTGTCTCAGGCACGACGGATGTGGTATCCTGTTCCTGTCTTATGATATCAGAGAAAATAATACTGTTAGGTAGCGGAAACGTTTGGTGGTGGTTATGGTTGTCGGGGTCCTTTGGGTAATATGATGCTAGTTCTAAAAATTGCACATCTCGCGAGATGTAGAGTTTATGGTTTATTGGGTCTTAGCACTTATACCCATTTTTCTCATCGGAATACCCTAAAAATAGGGGTTTGACTGAGGTTTTGTCCAATTTATCAAGTCTTGGAATGTGTACGAAGCATGTACATCCGAACACTCGTATATGATCTAGGTTAATTTTCCTACCCTTGAGAATTTCTAGAGGACTTCTTAGATGCAATTTTACACTGGGTAACCGATTGATGAGGTAGGTTGTTGTGAGTATAGCATCAGACCAGTATCTTTTGGGTACGTTGTTTTGGAGGAGGAGAGACCTAGTCATTTCAAGAAGGTGTCGGTTTTTGTGTTCTGAGACACCATTTTGTTGTGGGGTGTGGATGCAAGTGGTTTGACGTCGTATACCCTTTTGTTTAAAAAACTCAAAAAGGTGTTGTTAGTATACTCGGTTCCATTATCAGACCTAAAGATTTTTATGGTTGTTTCAAATTGAGTTTTAACTAAATTGTTGAACTCTTGAAAATGACTGAAGACTTCATTTTTTGATTTCAAAAGGTATAACCATGTGGTGCGAGAGAAATCATCAATAAATGTAACAAAATATTTAAATTTATTATATGAATCAACTGGGGCGGCCAAACATCAGAATGAATTAATTCAAAACATCATTTTGTCGTACTACTAGATAGTGGAAAGGGTAACTTGGTTTGTTTTGAAAGTTTGCAGACTGAGCAACTTCTAGAGTCTGAATTACAACTGAGTAATTTGGTTAGGATTTTGTCGGAGGGATGACCGAATCTTCAGTGTAATATTTTGTCTTTTTGTACTGTACTGGAGGTGGAAATGCATGTTTTGTTGGTATCTTTTAAGTAGTACAGAGTGCTTCTAAATTTCCTTCACCAATCTTCCTCCCGGTGACTCGATCCTGAAAAATTACTTTCTCATGTGAAAAAATAACATTGCAGTTTAAGTCTTTGATTATTTTAATGACGGATAGGAGATTGGAGTTAAAATTGGGTAGGCAAAGTATGTTGTTAATGGTTTTTGTGAACAGTGTGGTGGACCCTATGCCAAAGATTGGAACTTTATTTCCATTGGCTACCGTCACGTGTTGTGGTCTTTCTATTTTGTGAGACTGTGTAGGTTTTTTGTGTTATGAGTCATGTGGTCTGAGGCACCAGAGTCTATTATCCACTGTTCTAAGTTATGACAAAAATTTACAGATTTAGAAAAATAATTGACAGTATTGCAGATAGATGGACCTGAGGTATCGCGCAAAAATTCTCTGAATTGTTTGAGCAGTGTAGCCATCTGTGCGTTGTTGTTTGTGTGCAGATCTGCTCTAACGGATCTGGATCTATCCATTTCCTCCATTCGATCGGGTCAGTACCCATTACCCGAACCAGTTCCGTCTGTCATGTGGGCTCTGCGGTCTCGGTCGGGTCGAGACCCGTAACCCGCTTCGCTAAAGCCCTCGGTATAAAAGGGAAATGTTTCCCTCGCGGAGCCCCCTCGCTCGTCATTCCCGCGCTCCTTCTGGAACTTTCTCTGGTTCTGCCGGAGATGAGGGTGCAGGTTCCAGCACCGGTCGTGGGTGTGCCCATCCTTTCGGCAGTGGCTGCACTTCACCGGCTCGCCTGGCTGTCCGAGGTGCCTTCCCCCTTCCCTAGGGTTAGGGTTTCGGAGGGAGCCATGGGTCGCCATGGCTAGTGCCTCCGCCTTGTCATCTCTGGTACTCATCACTCGTCGCCTGGTTTCTTCTCTTTGAACCATGGATGAGACCGTGGCAAATGTTGGCTTCTCCGTCGACATCAAGATCTGAGCTCGGAACGCCTCGTAGCTTGAGTCGAGAGCCGTCAAGAAATGAACACCATATCCTGTTCAGCCCGCTCTTTGATTTCCTTCAGGTCAGTGGTCATTGGTCTTAGGGTTTTGAGTTCTTTGAACTTAGATTTTAAAAACCCGGTCAACTCCGGTACTGATCTGTCCCCCTATTTTGCTTGGGAGATCTCTCATTTAAGTTCAAAGACTTGCGCGAAATTTTTTTGTTCACAATAATTGCTCCGGATTTCTTCCCAGAGTTCCTGTCCTGTTTCACAAAAAACAAAAGATTTCACTAAGTTTTGGGTCTATTGAATTTGTTATCTAGGTCATTACCTGACTGTCCATGATGTCCCATTACTCTAAGTTTCGGTCTGGCCTTGGCTTACTACTGTCCACGAAACCCAGTCTGCCTCTTCCTTTTAGGCTCACCCGAGCCGCCCTGGCCCATGGTATGTAGTTGTGGCCAGTGAACAGGATGGAGGTCAGTCTGGGATTGGTGTCGTGGTGGTGAAGCTGGCCGGAGGTCGATGGTTCTGCCATACTGTTGTATGTGTTGGTTCTCAGAATCGTTGCTCTGATACCATGTAGAAATTATGAACCCTAGAAATGATGAACACTTTAGTGTTCTGATCTTAAAGAAAGATGATGAACTTCTTGTTCTGATTTTTTATTAAGAATTCTGATTCTTTACAATGAGTAAGTGATATATATATATATATATACACACATATAATCTCTAACGGTTGCCTATGATCTCCAACAGACGCCTACTGATCGGTTTTCCAGAAGTGGTTAGACTCCCACTGTGTTTGGTGAACGTTATTGTTCTGCTTTCCCTTTTTGCCTGTGATGAAGATTTTCCTTCTGAGGTAATACTTTTTGTTTCTCTTTCTTCAACAGAATTCATCCAACATCTCCAAACCCATAAACATTCATTAACATTTTCACAAAACCTATAAGAATCCATCCATCCATCATCTCCAGAACCCATAAGAATTCATCACCATTTTCACAAAATCCATAAGAATCCATTCATCATGTCCACATAAAGCTAATTTAATCATTCCATCGAAGGCCCCCGGTGAGGAGTTGTCGAGAAAAAGAAATCAGATGGAAAAGTTACCGACAAAAGAGAAATCAGATGGAAAAAATTTCCGTCGGAGGCCTCCACTTAGCTTCGAATACCTGGTGATGGTTGGTTACATTTAGATTGTATCGAAACATGGTTATGAACTAACCCAAAATTTGTCATCGATGTGATGAAAATTCTACAATCAATGGGCTTGGAGGCATGACTCACCTAACCCTCAGAACCAACAAAGGTTAAGCAAGCTCTAAACCATGCTAGCTAAAAACAAGCAATGATGATCATAACTGGGGGTTTAACCTTAAATTAAAGCCTGATGGTAACATTCAGAGGCATAAGACAAGACTGGTTGCAAAGGGTTTCATCAAACCTTTGGGATTCATTTTTCAAAGACTTTTAGTCTGAATAATGAACGATGAGGATTTTTTTACATCTAGCAGTCTCTTTTGGATGAAATTTTCGGTAGCTAGATGTAAATAATGCATTCTTAAATGTTGTGTTACATGAAATTGTTTATCTAACTTAGCAAGAAAGATTATTGATGAGATAAAACCTCAACATGTGTGCAAGTTGAGAAAGGATTTGTATGGCCTCATACATGTATGAGAGCCTGATATAAGAAACTAAAACATACTCTACTTGTGTAAAATATAAGATTTATACAGAGAGAATAATAAAAAATGCTTACTGTATCAAGCTTAGAAGTTGATGTATTAAAAACTCATTAACTATCTATTACAAGCTCACACACATGGAGGCTGTTAAATAGGTTAAAATATAATAGAGAAGATGAAGATGGAATAAAAAATAGTTAGTTGAGATGCGCCCTGGACCAATTACATTAAGCCATAGAGAATATTCTTTGTAATAGATTTTAATACCTTGTAGCAATGAGGAGCTGCCAAATGGCTTGAGAAGAGTGGAGCCACCAAGAACAGACTGACTAGGAAAGAGAACCATGTTCTAATATCCCCACTCAAGGTCAAAGGGGTATTCAACCACTTTTGGCTTGAAGTTGTGCTGAAGCACGTGCTTTTATGACAGTGAGTTTGTCTTTGAGAAAGTGAAATCTGTCCTGTGTGAGAGAATTTTGTTGAGAATGTCAGTTGTTTGATCATAAGAAGGAACATAGAGCACCTACAAGAACTTGGATAGAACTTGGTCTCGGATAAAGTGTTGATCAATCTCAATGAGCTTAAATCATGCATGAATGATGGGATTAGACGCAAAAGAAGTAGCTCCAAGGTTGTCACATCAGATAGTTACAGGAAGTGAATGAGACATGTGAAGCTCAAGAAGAAGAGATATTAACCAAAGTAATTTAGTTATAGTATTTGCTAAATCCATGTACTCACTCTCGTGCTTAATCTAGATACCAAATTCTGCTTCTTAGATGACCAAGAGATGAGAGAGTGGCCAAGATAAATAGCATAAGCACTTGTACTCTTCCTATAATCAAGGTTGCTTGCTTAGTCTACATCAGAGTAGGCCTGTAAGTGAAGAGTAGAAGCATGAAGCACTGTTAGGCCTTCTAAAATGGTGCCTTTGATGTACTTAAGTACTCGTCTACAAGCTTGCCAGTGCACTGTTGTAGGTTGGTGAAGAAACTGGCTTAACCTATTGACAATGAAAGAGATGTCTGATCTTGCAGTGTGAGGTATTGAAGAGCAACAATGGTACTCCTGAAAAATGTGACATTAGGAAAAAGATCTCCAACAAGAAGTGAAAGTTTGGTAGATGTGCTAGCAGGAGTAGTGCTAGGTTTGGCCCATCCATTTTGGTTCTTCTGAGAAGATTAGTGATATACTTAGATTGAGAGAGGTGCATTGTAGAAGCTATCTTGGTGACCTGAATGCCTAAAAAGTAGTGTAGTCACTCAAGATCATTAAGAGTAAACTGATTATGAAGGTTTGTAGTGAACTGATATATCAGAGAGAAATTGTTGCATGTCACCAGTATATCATCAACATAGATCAAAATATAGAGCAAAGAGGACCCTTGCTTTAGAGTGAACAGAGAGGCATTTGATTTAGCATGCATAAACCCCCACTACAAAAGAGTATGTCTCAGCCTATCAAACCAGGCCCTAAGGGCTTGTTTCAGCCCATAAGAGACTTCTTCAGTCTATAAACATGTATGGTTTGATGTGATCTGTGAAGCCTTCTGGCTACTTCATAAAAACTATTTCCTCAAGAACACCATTGAAAAAGGCATTATTGATGTCAAGTTGCCTAACTGGCCAATTGAAAGTGAGAGCCAATGTAAGGATAGTCCTAATAGTATTGTGCTTTACCACATGGCTGAAGGTCTCATTGTAATCAATGCTTGGATCTGATGAAAACCCTTAGCCATTAATCTAACTTTTAACCTTTCGATTGAGCCATCAGCATTATTTTGACTTTATAGACTAATTTATTCCCTATGAGATTCATAGTAGCAGAGCTAGGAACTAAATCCTAAGTGTCATTCTTCATAAGAGCATGATATTCCTCTTGCATTACTTTTAACCACGTAGGATCCAGAAGGGCTTTCTTAGTTGATATTGGTTCAGTAGGGATAAAGGAGGGTGGGAGAGGATGTGTAGTACTGAGATAGAGTTTAGGTTTGAGAGCGTCACTCTTAGTTGTGGTAATCATAGGGTGGGAAGTTAGTAAGGGGTTGGGAACTAAGGTAAGGGGTAGGGTAGGGGCTTGGAGGAAGGCTAAGGTGGAGCTTCAATTGTTAAAGGTATAGAGAGAGCATGTGATATATCAGGAGGATTGAATCTATGTGTAGAAGCAATAGGATCAATAACATGAACTAGGTATACTAGTGGTAGAAGTAGGTAAAAAGGGAGACTAAGAGAGACTTACATCATTGGATGTTTGAGGATTAACATCGTGTTGAGCAGTACCTGATGCCAAAGAAGATGCAGCTTTACTTGCACTTGGTAAAGGCAAAAAATGTAAGATTGTAGTTGAACAAGTGACAGTAGGTGTTTTGTGCAGATAATGAGTGAAAGCTAACTGAAATGAGAAAGGAAACTCATATTCATTAAACAAAACATGCCTAGAGATGTAAACTCTTCATGAGCTATGAAGACACTTATACCCATTATGAGTAGGTGAAACCTAGAAAGACACATAAATAGGTCCTGAATTGAAGTTTATGGGTATTATAGGGTCTAAGATAAGGGCAACATGAATATCTAAACACTCTTAAAGGTTGATAGTCTGGTTCCTGTTTAAACATAACTTCAAATGGTGATTTGTAACCTAAGGCTCACTAAAAGAAACATGGGTTGTAACAACCAATACTTTGGCCGTTAGATCCCCTAAAATTTGGTCGCTAAAGGTCTAACGCGACGAATATATGTTCGTCACAAACATAATCACTTTTGCTTCGTCAGTGAAAGTAGTTCGCGACGAAAAACTATCTTCGACGCGTTAGATCTTTGGTGACGGAGGAAATTTGGTCGCAAAGGTTTTTGAGATAAAAAAATGTCGGTCGCAGAAGGCTTTTGCGACCAATATAATTTTTGTTAGAAATTTTTTTTGCCACCAATATTTTTTTTCGTCGCCTAAAGTCTTTTGAGACCCATATTTTTGGCGTGAAATTTTTTTTGTGACAATTTTTTTCTATATACACATGTGATGGTGATGATATCATCAAAAAATTTATTAAACCCGATATTTTTCTAAGAAATACATATATTAATCATTAATATATGTAATGTAACAAAGTAGTAGTAGTTCATTACAAAATTTCTAAAAGATAATTCACTACAAAATGTGGTTCACAAATATATTGTGAACCTCACATTTCTGTTGTTGAGTCATCGTTAGGAGGTGAAAAATCATTTTGATGAGCCCAAATGAGTAAGCTTTATAGTTAGCTCTCCATCGACTTCATTTATTTCTTTAATTCTATATTTTCAACTCGACTCTTGTAGTTGGTGTGGCTCAATGTCCAAGACCTTTAGTGCAGCGTATGTCATCCTAAGCGATAGGCTCATCCCGTAAAGTACATATGCATTCCTGTAACATCACAATGAGTCAAATTCAAGATAAATATATTCATCAATTAGAAAGTATTGAAAAAAAATCCAGCAAAATCCGATTCAAAGTGATAACCCCCTCCACCCAATATCACCTTTACACATTAAAACTAACACTATCATCTTTAGACAAAGAACATCAATCAGAAAGTATTAATAAATCATCTAGCATGCTCAAATACAAAGTGATAAGCCCCCCTAACACACACACACACACACTGAAACTAACAATAATATTAGATAATGACTATCGATCAAAAAGTATTCAAAAAGAATCATCTTGCACGCTCAGATACAAAATGATAACCCCCATACACATTGAAATTAACATTATTATCTTAGATAGTGAGCATCAATTATAAAGTATTCAAAAAACATCTAGCATGCTCAGATACAAATTGATACACACACACACACACATTGAAACTAACATTATTATCTTAGACAATGAGCATCAATAAAAAATTATTCAAAAAGCATCTAGCATGTTCAGATACAAAGTGATAACGCCCCCCCCCCCACACACACACATTGAAACTAATCCTATCATCTTAGACAATGAGCATCAATATGAAAGTATTAAAAAACATATAACAGAATCTGATACAAAGTGATACCCCCCACACACATTGAAACTAACACGATTATTAATGAGAATATTTTAGAGGGATTATTCACATATATTTCTTGAGTCGTATCATTCTGCCAACCTTTTTAGTATTGAAATGCGTGTTGTAAAATATTTCAATTCGAGTAGGTGCTATCCCAATTGAAGATTCCTATCCAAAATGTAACAAAAGTTGAGTTGTTAATTATTATATACTAAACATTATTAAGAGTATTAGAATAATATTTTGATTCACATGATGAAGTCGACGATTAAGAAAAGATACATTTCTTTCATTATGATTGCGTGGAAGGTTTTGATGGTTATGAGAATTGATTTTTTAGCGTGCCTATAATAAATGAGTTTTATGATTGAAATAATTAGTCAAATAATTAAAGTGTAAAATATAAGCTTTGATAATAGGAATTATCCTAAACTTCTCTGACTCCTAAACTGTGCATAGCCAATCCCAACCATCCTGTGATACACCATTAAAAGGATGTCATTGTGCTACTGTTGATCTTTAATTTTTTTTATAATGTCTATGCAATGTGTAAGTGTATCTACTGTATGTGTTCACTACTTCATATTTAATCCAGTCGATCATAGCATTACTAGTCGATTCAAAAGTAAAATAGACCTGCAATAATATTTTGCTATTAATCATGCAATAAAGAAAATATAACAAAAAATAAATGTATCATTATTACCTGCATCCTATCAATTATAACTGCAATAAATTTTTCAAGCACATTGGACCAACCGTCATATTGAAGTTGTATGAATTGTCATACCAGGCCAACAATCTCAAGGTTGAATTGGACGGTCCACTGTTCAACAGGTTTAACAACACTGGGAGGAGGGGTGTCGATTGGTAATTTTCTGAAATGGCTCACTAACCTCTCCAACTCAATCCCTCTTTTTGGCCTACGATTCCTTTCTCACACTCCCTAAAGAAGATGACACCCTTACAACAAAATAAAGAATAAGAAACCATTATAATAAAACCTATTACAAAGTGTATATACCTGCTTTGGGAAGTAGAAGATCCTACCATAGGACCTAGATTTGGAAGAAGCGTATTTCTTCCAGAAGACATTAACCTGCAATAAGATAAGTGGCATGAAGGAAGATCTGATCCTAAGCTGTTACTTTAAAATTCAATCTATATCATCGTCACTCCGTCTAATATCCTTTGAATCGTCATCATAATTAACCAAAGTGTCATCTTCATTGTCATCATCATGAATAAAATCAATATCTTCAATACTACTATCTCCTACTCCAATAACATTTGCATTTATTTCAGAAGGTTCCACGTCATTCCTGTGAAATTGCATTGTTTCCGACTCATCTAGATCGATAGATGGTAAAGTTATTTCTATAGGCCCTATGACTTCATCTTGTTCTATCTCTTGTTTGTCGCAACGTGCATGTGACACAGAGTGGTGATTTAAAAAATCATTTTGAAAAAAGAAATTTACAATCGCTACCAATCATGTTAGAGTGTGATCGACCATCCAATTTTAAAATTAAATATTTTGATCTGCGAAAATTTAAAGTTGGTTTAGGAGTCGTTTGTGTGTGGGGAAAGTGTTAGCACCCCACAACACCCATTATTAAAATGGTTACAAAATTCAATCAAATGCTATCCAAATTATATTAGAAAAAAAAATAAGTGAAAGAAATTTATTTTTGAATGTCCCATTAAGTATGCTTTGTATCATAGAAAATGAAACAAAATAAATGACATTTAATAGGTGGGACAAAGACCATTCAAAAGTAACTTTTTATTTTATTTTTATATTTTTTGAAAATTAATGCATTATTGGAGTTATTCTCGATATTCTGAAAAATAACTCTTCACCTCAGTAGTTCAAGAAATTTGATATCCCAAATATTTGAAAGTCCATCATCGGGGTTTTTAGTGAAAACTAAATAATGAAATTAATAAAATTTAAATCTAATTGTTAAGATTGTAATTCACACATATATGAACATTAACTATAACGATAAGAGAATGAGAGAAGAATCACATTATAAGCATGTCAATATGATAATAATACATAAATAAATAAGGAACAAAAAAAGGGGGGGAAATTAAAAATGATAAAATATGTGACAAATTTGAGGATGAAGTGTAAGGTAAAAAATATGTAGAATATGTAAAAAAAGAGGAGTGAAAAATGTGAATTTAAATAAACATAGGATTCTAACATGTTTTAATAAAAGAAAAAAATTAAAATAAAATTAAAGGAAAAAGGAAATAGAAAAAGAAAGAAAGTAATAAAATAAAATAATATATTTATAATATTAAAAAATAAATTAAGATTAAATTCTTTATGCATATGTAAATGTAAAATTTCATAAAATTATATATATATACACACACACACACACACACATATATAGACACTAAATACATAATTGGTATAAGTATACCCTTTATTTTTTACTAAGTAGTCTACTAATTACCATTTTTTTCATAATTGCTATTAAAATAGTAAAAGATTATGGACGATAATTAGTTAAACCGAGCATCACGTAAACAAAACGATCAATGAAATTTCAAAATAGAATATTTTTTAAGGATATAAACATACCCCTTTTTATTTTGAACTATTTAGTTCATTAATTACCATTATTTCTTTTCTTCCTCAATTGCTATTCATATAGCAAATGAATGATCATGGATAGTAACTATCTCAAACAAATGTCACTAAAATAGTAACAAGATCTAAAAAAATGAAAAAACTTATAAGAACATTAAAAAAAGTTTAAAGCTAAAATATTTGTATAATCTTTATATAGATATTTAACTCTCTATTTATGTATTTTTATATATGAGAAATTATCATAGGAGATTTTTACAACAAATGTACACTTTCAATCCATTAAATGGTTGATTCACATCTAGTTAATTTACAATCCTCAAAAGCTATATCCCTATCTTCATTGATTGAGTTGATGACAAAGATATATCATTATTAAATTTGTACGAAAATCATCAATGCATAAAAAATAAAACTCAAGGTAAAGAGTAAAATATGAAGGAGGAATAAACACTTATATAGGAAAATAGAAACAAAGATTATACACCACATGAGTATGGATGAAAGATGATGAAGTATTATGAACAAGATATATTGTTAGCTAATGTGCAAGAAATTTAAACTATCTTAAGTAAAATGATGAGAGAAGATGAATAAAATGTAAACTCTCTTTCTCTCTATTTTGAAAAATCTCTCATATTTCTCACACATACTCTCTCTAAAAATATATCCTCTCTTTCTCTCTCCAAAAAATCTCCTCCCTCAAGTGAATATCTCCTCTCTATTTATAGGTAAATTTAAGACTTTACTTTTTACTTTTAGTCCTTTTGCTCCTTTTTTATTTTTTAGTCCTTGGACCATTTTTCTTATTTTTAGTCCTTGGACTAATTTTTTTTCAAATCATACATATAGTCTTATACTATTATATGGTAAAAAAAATAAAGTGTGTATATTTAAAATATTAGACCAGATAAAAAATGGTATTTACAGCTTCCTCATTTGTTCACACTTCTAAACTTAGAAGGTGTACAAAGGTAGATAAGTATTTTGGTGGTACGAAAAAGATTGTATGGATAAGGGGAATAGAAACCTCGACTAATTTAGGCTCAATGAAATGACCAAAATGTGAAATGGACCTGGATAGACACGGGTTTTGACCTCGACTCAATTCGAGTTCGATTTAACTTAAGGTATTTGGAAAGAAATTGATCTGGACAGACACAAACTTCGAGCCCAACTTAGTTCGAGTTCGATTTAACCAGAGATATTTGAAAGAAAATAGACATGGATAGATGTAGGCTTCGACCTCTACTCAATTTGGGTTCGATTTAACCGAGATTTTTGAAAAAAAAGGACCTGGATAGATACAGGCTTCGACCTCGACTCAATACGGGTTCGATTTAACCGAGACATTTGAAAATAAAATGGACCTTGATAGACACATCCTTCGACCTCGACTCAATTCAGGTTCAATTTAACTGAAGATATTTGAAAGAAAAATGGACCTGGATAGACACATGCTTCAACATTGACTGAATTTAGGTTCAATTTAACCGAAGAAATGAAGTGAGGTTTGATTTGATTTTATACAAGCTTTATATGGTAGCTAGAACTAGACTAATGATGAATAGTCATGTGTGGATTTAAAAAAATTGTCATTAAATGATTCATACAGTTGAATTGTATCTAAACAAAACAATGTGATGTAATTCTTGAATATAAATGCAAAACAGAGATTTTGAATGCATACATGTTATGCATGATTATGAACATTTACAAGAAAATTATTTGATGATTTTTTAGCCATATCCACAACTTTTCAAAACAGTCACTTGTCCTAGGATCATGGACTAGCAATGAAGTATCGAGCATACTTTCAAAAATGTGATACATCCTTATTTATTAGTTTATGCACCAGTATTCGGCTCCATGTCGATCGTGAATAATTTCTCCACAATCTTTTCTTCACTTCCAATTGTGTAATCCTCCAATCGCGCTTTAACTTTCATCATGCGCATATTGACTTTCCTTATGATGACTTTTCAAATTTCACCTCACACTCAGACTGTCTTTCTCAATTCATTTCCTTTTCTTCTTCTTTTTTCAATTAGCTTTCACCTAACCAAGTTTATACTTCTGAGTTATTTTAAGAATAATTAATGATATTTTCTACATGCATCGGAATTAAGCGGAATCAGAAATAATGGAAATAATGAGAAGATAAAGTATATATGTTTGTCAACTGAAAAAAGACACTTCATTGAAATGATGAATAATGTTTAAAAACAAGGATTTGGGAAAATTATGGAATAAGAATTTCTCCAGTATTCGAGACAACTCCTTTTGAAAAAAATAATTTTTACCTAACTTTGCCTTTCCCATACTTAGAGATGAACCAGGCTATATAATTTAATATCCCCTAGAAACCTCTAACTTCATTTTCAGTTCGAGGTGGTGGTATATCAATGATGGCTC
Source organism: Datisca glomerata (assembly GCA_003255025.1). Classification (NCBI taxonomy): domain Eukaryota; kingdom Viridiplantae; phylum Streptophyta; class Magnoliopsida; order Cucurbitales; family Datiscaceae; genus Datisca; species Datisca glomerata. The sequence continues at coordinate 109,400 of QANY01009354.1, forward strand.
AAACCTTGTCGGGGTCAACTTTTATTCCTTCCTTGCTCACGACAAAGCCAAGTAATTTCCCTGAAGATGTTGAAAACGCACACTTTATTGATTTAAGCTTTAACTGAAACTTTCTCAACCGCTCAAAACATTTCTGTAGAGTGACAATGTGATCTTGCCCTTGACGATATATGGCGATCATATCATCAACGTACACTTCGATTTCTTTATGCATCATATTATGAAACATTGTCACCATTGCCCATTGATAAGTAACCCCTGCATTCTTTAGATCAAGTGACATAATCTTGTAACAAAATGTACCCCATAAAGTTATAAAAATGGTATTTTCACGATCTTCAGGAGACATTTTGATTTGGTTATACCCAAAAAATCATCCATGAAAGAGAAGGTTAAATGTCATGCATTGTTATATACTAAGACATCGATGTGGGGAAATAGAAAATATCCTTAGGCCTAGCCCGATTTAAGTCTCTATAATCAACGTACATTCTTACTTTCCCATTTTTCTTCAACACTAGGACTATATTAGCAACCCATTCAAGGTATTTTGCTACTTCCAGAAAACCCGCATCTACTTGGTTTTTAACTTCTTTTTTGATATGTACCAACATGTCTGGTTTCATTTTTCGTAACTTTTATCACACTGGTTTGCTTTCGGGTATAAGTAGCAAACAATGGGCCACGATATCAGTGTTTAGACCTGGCTTATCTTGATAAGACCATGCAAAGACGTACACTTCGATTTCTTTATGCATCATATCATGAAACAATGTCACCATTGCTCGTTGGTAAGTTGCCCCTACATATTTTTAGACCAAATGACATAACCTTATAACAAAATATACCCCATAAAGTTATAAAAATGGTATTTTCACGGTTTTCAGGAGCCATTTTGATTTGGGTATACCCAAAAACCATCCATGAAATAGAAGGTTGAATGTCCTACAGTGTCATCTACTAAGACATCGATGTGAGGTAATGAAAAATATCCTTGGGCCTTGCCCTTTTAACTCTCTATAATCAACGCATATTCTTACTTTCCCATTTTTATTCAGCACTGTGACTATATTAGCAACCCATTCAGTGTATTTTTGCCACTTCCCGAAAACCCGCATCTACTTACTTTTTAACTTCTTCTTTGATATGTACAAGCATGTGTGGTTTCATTTTCCGTAATGTTTATCGCACTAGTTTTCTTTTGAGCATAAGTGGCAAACGATGGACCACGATATCCGTGTTTAGACCCGGCATATCTTGTTTAGACCATGCAAAGACGTCCATATATTCCTTGAGTAAGTAATTAATTGTCGACGGCTCTCACTTGTCATAGAAGTGCCGATTTTGAATTATTTTGTTTCTCCATACAATCCCAAATTTATCGCCTCTATTTACTCTTGATAAGGTTAAGTTATTTTATCATCATCTTTTACCATTCTTAACATTTATGGAGATGTTTCAAGAATGAGATTGTCAAAGTTATTGTTTTTTCTCTTGATTTCAAAATCATTGTTCTCAAAACTGAATTAGATTATTGGATGAAAGGAAGGAAAGAAAAGAAAATAAAAAAATGCATAAGTATGAACTGCATTTCAGAAAAGGAGAAAAAGTACATAAATAGGGGAAAAGAGCTGGAATCGTATTTATTATTAACATGAGTAAACAAAACAAGTTTTTATATTTTCGTTCTAAGGAATGACATGAAACAAATAAAAGGGTAGGCCCATAACAATGAAATTCTTATGACACTGGGAAGAATCATTAGAAATTTGGCATTAACACATTACTCTTGAAAATCTCAAAGAAGCACTAGCATCTCGGTGACATCCCAATTATTGATCTCATGATTTGGATTGTATCAAGAAACAAAGTCTTCTGTACTTGCACTTAATGATCCTCTCAAGATCTTTGATATTGAAAGTTGGGCTAAGGTCGTAGTGCTCTACTTTAATCAGTTCTTCGAATGAAATTCCCTTACTTGTGAAGGATTCAGAAATATGATGTATGATTTCCATTTTCATATCGAATTCCCTATTTTCGAGTCTAGAAATTCTCTTTTCTTTCTTCTAAGCTTCCACTCTCTCTCTATCAGCCTTGGTCGGTCTATATCCCAGCCCAAACCTTTGCTCATTCTTCTCTCATTCGATTAACTTACTTATGCATTGATGTTCACCCCCGAGTCCTTTGCCTGGCTTATATCCCTCTTTTATCATCATCTTTGCCATTATATGAGATGCTTTTGATAGTCTTGGCCCTCGAGCGAATTTCCCATTAGCAACTAACGTGGTGTTTGTGATTTCAAATGATCGAAATGAGCACTCAATGCTTCTTTTACTGCCTCAACATATGGTGTGGTGGCTAGCATGGATACTAGTAAGTCTACTTCTTGATATATACAAATGATTTTATGATCTATTATGAATTTCAACTTCCAATCTAAGGAAGACGATAGTACCCCAGTAGAGTGAATCCACGGTCAACCCAAAAAACCTGTATGCAGGAGTTATGTCCACTACTTAGAAAATAATATCGAATAGGCATGGTCCGATTCAAATTGGTATCTCAATGTCTCCGATTACTTCTCTTCGATTGTCGTCGAATACTATTATGATCATCATTTTGGCCGTATATGTGTCATGTCCACAGGGAGATTTGCTAGCATAGATCTTGGCATTAAATTTAGAGATGAACCATGATCAATTAAAACTTTTGAAACAACATAATCTTTACACTTCACCAATATATGTAGAGATCTGGTGTGTCCAGTACAATTCCACTCAACGTTTCTACCGTAATGTCATGGAAGACATATGCTTGATTCAAGACCTTTAATAATGCTTGGAGATGTTAATAATTAAGAAAAAGTGATAGTAAGGATATGCGAGCAGGTAATTGGTTAAGTTGTTCTATCACCTTATAGTCGCTTTGCTTGATGAGATTCAAAAACTCACATACTTCTTCTTCAGACCCTGCTCTTTCTTTCTATGTACCTCCCATTGTATCCGGGTCTATCACTTGACCACTATACATCTATATTTGGAGCTCATGACCATTGACACTTTCTTTGGTTGTCCCTTTCCTTTTCCTTTCAAAATCGTCGCTTTCATCCATTTTCAAAACATCTGAATGTAGCATCTGCCACTCCTCATCATCTCACCTACTCCTGAAATATTAGTTTTGGGGAGATCGAGGTCTGACAAATTTAGAGCTTGAGTTTTGTCGTTATCGCTTACAATAACCTCATACCTATACCTCCATGGTACTACTATTGAATCTTTGTAAGCAAATGCACCTGGTATTTGGATGGTGAAGGGCATCGGAGCATAAGATGTAGTGGCGTGAGTTAACTTTTCCTCATAATGTATTTGTAAAGGATCTTTTCTGTTTGGTCAGGAGAATATCGATAATGCCCAATTTTTATAAGTGTTAATTAGAAAAAAGGAAGGACAATTTAAGAGTAAGAGAAGAATGGGAGAATCTCATGATCATAGTTGTATTGCCTCTCCCCTTCCTCTAGTACGTTGGCCATTATATAGGCTTCCCAAATCCCATGAGTTAATTAAAATAATAATATAAAATGAAGCACTCATTATGCTAGAGATCATACCCATTCGTGGGGGTCATTCTGCTAGGTATGACCCCTCTTTTCTTTTCTGTCTCGCTCAACCGTCAATCAATCACGTCCACTTAGTGATTTCTTATGGTATCGAGCCAATCAGTCACATCCACTTGGTGGTCTGTCAACTTGTATCATCTGATTATTTTTAGCTTTACTCAATCAATCACTGTCGTTTGTTTGTCATTTCAGGAATTTTCGTCAGTCTCCATTCTTCTTCGTATCCCTCATTTCTCGTTTAGATGAGGTCTCCCACTTTACCATTCTTTCCCGCTCTAACGAGGTCTTCCGGTTTAGCATTCGTCCCCGTTCTGACGAGGTCTCCCGCTTTCAGCTTTCTTTCTTACTCTGACGAGTTCTCCCACTTCTGCATTCTTTCCTGCTTAGCCCTCAATCTTGCTATGTTCGTGGTCCACGTGTCCTTTTAGGATTCATTCTTTCTATACACGTATCTTGGGTGATTTTTTCCTGTTCATTTACCCCCCATTACACTCAATAAATTTCACTTATTGATATGTAGTGATGAGGAGTTACCGATTTGCATGCGCCTTTTCAAAGATCATCATGGATTCTCTAAGGACTTGCAATTCTTTGGAAATAACAATATATATATATATATAACGGTTAATTAAATCAAGGGAGGCGCGTGTTTTCCTGCGATGCGCTTCGTTTCCCGTTTTCAATTGTTTTGAAAATGAATTATTTAAGTAACTCAGTCATATAGGAATTATTCTAAACAACACATAGCAATTATTTCTAAGTTCCAAAATGTAAATTTCTGTTTGCTCACAGTAATTTTTGTGCTTTCTGAGTTGTTTCCCGTTCAGAGCGGATGAGTCTTTCCTGCTTCCATTATGTTTCGTTTCTTTGCTTTCTAATGTAAACTAAAATAGGCGGCCTTTATTCAAACAAAGGGAACCGAAGGTTTCGGTTTCCTTGGTACTTTAGTATAGTAGTACGACAGTTGATGTACTACTATACTAAAGTACCAAGGAAACCGAAACCTTCGGTTCCCTTTGTTTGAATAAAGGCCGCCTATTTTAGTTTACATTCATTACAAAGTAAACCAAACCTAACCGGTCACGACATCTTGTTTGTTGATATAAGGAAATATAGAAATAAAGAGCAGGATGGCAAAGATAGAAAATCAATAAAAGAAGTTGAGTAGAAAAACTTATTAGATACCATTGCCTCATTTTAGAGGGAAGGTTTTTCTTGCTCTCAAGGGCTTAGGCTTCTAGGCCGCCGACCTTTTTCAGTTTCGATTTTCTTTTTAGATTGTAGGCATCCTCGCTCTCAAGGTTTTAGGCTTTCAAACCATTGACCTGATTTTCATTTTAGAGAGTGGTTTTTGTTCTGCTCTCAGTGACTTAGGCTTTTAGGCCATGATCATTACTCATTTTTTCATATTTTAAAGATAAGGTTTCTCCTACTCTCAAGAGCTTAGGCTTCTAGGCCGCCGACATTTTTTTCACATTTTAGAGAGAATGTTTTTCCCGCTCTCAAGGACTTAGGATTCTAGGCCATCGACCTATTTTTCACATTTTAGAGAGAAGGATTTTTCCGCTCTCAAGGGCTTAGGCTTCTAGGCTGCCGACCATTTTTTCCACATTTTAGAGAGAAGGTTTTTCCTGCTCTCAAGGGCTTAAGCTTCTAGGACGCCGACCTTTTTCTTTTCCTAAAAAAAATTTTCAAGGGTTTTTCACGTAAAAATTTTCAAGGGTTTTTCTGATTGTAATTAGCTGGTTGCACGAGTGTCATTTCCCTTTTTCTTCTAACAAATCAAGACTTTCTTTCATGAGTTCTTCGTTCTGTAGTTTAGTCATGTCTGATTTGAGAGTTGGATTTCCTTATTTCACTAATTTAACCGCTTATGTTCCATAGGCAAAAGAAAATGGTGTTTCCCCGCTCATCTTCTTTTTCTGTTCTCTGATTTTGCTTTATGCCTGCACTTGAGCTCCGCTGTTCTTTCTTTGACTCGTTAATCTGTCATCCCACTTGTCTTAATAAACTTCTTTTTTCTTCTTCCAACGTGATGTATGCTTGCATTATTTGGAAAGTCTCTGCTATGGTCAGGGGCTTTATCTTTGATAAATCTTCAAAGAAGGATGATTTCGAATCCCACCCTCATCTAAAGGCCAGTATCGCCACTTTGTCGTCATAACTTCCCACCTTGGCCATTTCCTCCTTGAATCTGCGAGTGTATTTCTGAAGTGTTTATTTTTCCTTTTGGGCGGGTATCACCAGAAGGTAGTCTGAGTCCTCCATTACTGCCCGATAAGTAGAGTACTGTACCAAGAAGGCAGTGGACATGATAGTAAAGTTAGTAATGGATTGAGCAGGGAGGGAATGATACCATTTGAGTGCAGTCCCGTCTAGATGTATGGGGAATATCCTGCACATCTATATGTCTTCATGCTGGTATAACTCCATGACTTGCTTGAACCATGTGAGATGATCTACAGGGTCAAACTTACCTTCATAACATTTGAATTTAGGCGCCACGAACTTCCTCGAAATTAGGGTGGCTAGGATTTCTGGACATAATGGAGTTTTGGTGAGTGATTCTAGTTCGGTTTTGCCTGTGTTTCCTAGGTTCCTAAGTTTCACCATTTTTCTTTCCATCATCTCTTCCATGACAGCTTCCGTCATGACTTTTGGTGGGCGAATTTCTCTCGTCTCCTCCTTTTCTTGTTCCTTGGACTAAACCTCCCCATCTTCATCTGTATGTTCCAACTATTTTCATTACTACCTTCCCGTTTGACTTCATTTCCTTCTTGGCAGTTCTCCCTTCCCTCACGGTTAGTGTGTTGGATGACTTCTGCCCGTGTTTGTGCAAGACCCCTTTGTAATGCAACGATATGTTCCTACATTGTCTACCATGTGTCGTGTATTATTTTGGTATTTTGCTGTTCCATTTCTCGCATTCGGCTTAGGATGGTCCGAAGCATCTCAGCTAGGGGAGCAGAGTGATTGGCTTGTTAATCTCCGTTCCCGTTCCCTTTGTTGAGGGTAGTATTTGACCTTGTTCGAGCATGGTTTAGTTTTCTATAGGGTATATTTGAGGTTGTTTCTCTTCTTTCAATGAAAGCACCAAAATGTAAAAGATTTTTTATGTTTGGTCGGGAGAATATCGATAATGTTTGGTCAGGAGAGTATCGAGTAAGAGAAGAATGGGAAAATGTCAAGGTCAGAGTTGTATTGCTTCTCCCCTTCCTCTAGTACATTGGCCTTTATATAGGCTTCCCAAATCCTATGAGTCAATTAAAATAATAATATAAAAGGAAGCACTCATTAGGCATAGGAATCACACTCATTCGTGGGGTCTTTCTGCTAGGTATGAGCCATTTTCTCTTTTATGTCTCGCTTAGTCGTCAATCAATCACGGCCACATGGTTATCTCTTATGGCTTCGAGCCAATCAATCACAGCCACTTGGTGGCTGTCAACCTGTATCATCCGAGTATTTCCAACTTTACTCAATCAGTCACTGTTGTTTATCTGTCATTTCAGGTTTTTTCGTTTGTCTCTATTCTTCTTCTTATCCTTCCTTTCTCGTTATAACGAGATCTCTCGTTTCAGCATTCTTTCTAGCTCTGACAAGGTTTCCCGTTTCAACGTTCTTTCCCATTTTGACGAGGTCTCCCGCTTCAGCGTTCTTTCCCGTTCTGACGAGGTCTCCCGCTTTAGTGCTCTTTCCCGCTCTGATGAGGTCTCCTGCTTCAGCGTTCTTTCCTGTTCTGAGGAGGTCTCTCGCTTTAGTGTTCTTTCCCGTTTTGACGAGGTCTCCCACTTCAGCGTTCTTTCCTGCTCTAACTAGATCTCTCGCTTCAGCATTCCATCCCGCTCTGACAAGGTCTCCCACTTTCAAAATTCATTCTTTCAGTGACGAGGTCTCCTGCTTCTGCGTTCTTTCCCGCTTAGCCCCTAATCTTGCCATGTTCGTAGTCCACGCTTCCTCTCAAGATTCGTTCTTTTTGTACACTTGTCTTGGGTGATTTTTTTCCCTGTTCAGTATTGTAGTAGGTTTTGGGATATAGGATGACACTTCAACATTTACTTCTGATGATTATTTAGTTATCATGAGATCTAAAGAGTCATCTGCCTGGTATTTCTTTTCCCTTTTATGACTTACTGTAAGTATCTTTGCATCCAACAACCTTTGCACTTTCATTTCAAAATTATTACATTCATCAATTGTATGCCCAATCACATTCTCATGAAACAAGCAATCAAAATCATGCATATGCTTCTTAGAATGCCTTCATCCTCTGAATGTGTTTGGTAGATGTACACCGCTTTAGAAAGAAGATGGAAAACTATTTCCATTGACATGTTCACATCTACCACATCCTTCTTTTCATATGAAAAAAGATTCCTCAATTGCGTTTACAACATGATTCTCATGATTCGGTAGAAGGTTGGAATTGATATATGGGTTCTCATTAGCCTTTTTAAAATTCAACCATCCAGCCATGATCAATGCATGTACTCTTCCTTTTAATGCCTTGCAATTCTCTGTTGAATGTCCAACCGCCCCAGCATGATAATAACATCAAACAGTCGGATCATACCACTTTGGGTAAGGTGGCTAGAGAGGCTCATAAAGAATTGACACTAATTGATTATTCCGTATCAATTGTGGTAAGAGTTTCGTGTATGGCATGAGGATTGGATCATATTGGACAAAACGTTGATTATTTCTATTTCCTCTTAAAGGCTGATCAACCTGACCATAATTTTATGGGTGAGTCGGTGGTCTAAAATTGGATCTTGGGTTATTTTGATATGTTGATTGTTAAGAGTGATAATTGTACAAAATTTACGAGGTATTTACCACATATGATGTCGCAGATTTAGGCCCTTCACTGTACTTTGAAAATCCCGGACCCATTTCGCAGCTTGAAATGAGTACCCAAAATTGATCATCTATACATCTCATTCTTTTAACTTCAACAGCGGCTCAATTTTTACAGATGATGCATCTGATACGACTTCTAAGATTCTTCCATTCATTACCCCATATTCAATCCTTTCACTAGTCACTATAATGTCAGAGAAGTTGTTTGAAGCGCTTCCAATCATCCTATCATAGAATGGAGATCTCAAGGTGTTAATAAACATTGTAACCATCTCCTTTTCTAACAATGGGGTGTACTTGAGCAGCTAATTCCCTCCACCTTTGCGAATATCACTTAAAACCTTCAGTAGACTTTTTCTCCATCCTTTGTAAATCCAGAGATCAGGAGCTATTTCTATATTGTACTTGTATTATCTTATAAAAGCATCAGCTAAATTTTTTCACCTAAAAAATGTTGGTTATTCAATTGGATATACTAGTGTGATGTAGCCCCCAAGAAGCCATGTTTCTGCAGTACATAATAAGGTGACTTCTCGAGTATGTACTACCATTATATTTTTTAAACTCAGGTAGTTTGAATTTGTGTGGGATGGTTACACCTAGGAATAAGCACAACTGGGTTGTATCAATGGTACCGTACGCATATGTTCCTTCAATAGCACGTGACCTCTCTTCTAGAAAATCTAACTTATCACTTGTCAATGGATTTTTGCTTAGCTTGGTAACGGGCCTCTACGCTTTTGAGTCCTCGAGATCAAGTATAATGATTGGCTCATTGTCATGTTCTCTTTTTGAGGTGAAAACTTTGATTGTGGCCAGGTGCGAGTGTTGAGGTATCGTACCCAATTTTTCTTGAATGCATCAATTCCTGGGGACTTGGAAACGAGTATGTATTGCACATTTATTGATATCAATGGAACATGCTAGAATTATTCCGCCTGATGATGTTAGTAGGTGGGAATGAATACAAGAGGGTACAGTGGAGTATCATTTGGTAGTTGATCTTATGATAATAGAGCTCTTTGTGATTTTTCAAGACATGTTTTTCCTTTGCTCGTGGTGTCGAGTTCCAGCACTCTAGCCATTTGCTCTTCTAGCTCCTTAATTTATTGTTTCATTTCCTCCCACGATTGCTCTCACTATTGTTCATCCATAATTGTAATGTGAGATTATGCTCTTTAAGGATAATGGAGGCGCACCCAATGGTATTTTTTTATTTTATTTTTTTAAACAAAAAAAATAAAACTATATTAGTGTATGCGTGAAGGAAAGAAAGAAACTACAATGCATGAAGGAATGAAAGAAACTTCAATGCATGAAGAAGAAATCACAATGCATGAAAGAATAGTTTACCTATAATATAATGAAGTAAATGATGAACCTACAATGCATACAAAAAATAATGAACTTTTGATGCATGAAATAGATAATTATAAACAAATCATGAATTAAAAAAAAATTGATGGATGGTGTTAATGACAATTCTAAAAAATGGTGAGAAATAAGATTCATCACTGAAAAAATTATTCTACTTGTATGCTAAAATGGTGACAATTGTAATCAATAATGTATATAGTGATGAAAATGATACATCTATGGTGATCATGATGATGACTGAATTTGAAAAAAGTAATAATAAAAAACAAATTATGATAGATAACACGCACCACATAAATATTCAACGCGTCCTACCTAACACATTCGAAAGATCCTGGGATTTGTTTTTGATTTTTCATTGGGGCACAATAAGGTTGTCTAGATATGTGTGGTTAGGGTCTAAAATCTCTTGATAAGCTCCAAGGTTGTCCACACTGTTATCCAAATAGAGTAAGAGGGGCCCCCAAACAGTACTCTGAAAGGGTCGACTTGAGTGAGAACTTTTATGAGCTTGCACGAGAAATGCAATTTCACGAAAGCATTCTACTTTTCATTCTCGCTAATCCTAAATGGAAAGACCGGGTACGAGGCTAGTGTATGTATGCGAAATTAGAAATTACGCAAAGAAATATAGACCATAAAAACAAGCTATATACAACTACAAGCATGAATAAGAACAATAATAAATTGAATAAATGAACAAAGAGCCACAAAAAGGATAGCATATGATAAAATTTTACATTGACTCTCTATCTATCTAAAAATGGTTAGACCGATTGCGTACGCAGTGGAGTTGCCAAGTTATCGCAACGTGTATGCAATGCGGAGTGGCGAATGAAAAAAATCATTTTGAAAAAAAAATTGAGTCATTACCAATCATTTTAGAGTGTGATTGTGTGTGGGGAATGTATTAGCACCTCACACATCCATTATTAAAATGGTTATCAAATTCAATCAAATGATATTCAATTTATATTAGAAAAATGAATAAATAAAAAGGTGAAAGAAATTTATTTTTGAATGTCCTATATAAAAAATAAAACAAAATAAATAACATTTAGTGGGTGATACAAAGATAATTGAAAAATAACTTTTTATTTTTCAAGCATTATTGGAGTTATTCTCGGTATCCCAAAAAATAACTCATCACCTCAGTAGTTTGAGAAATTTGGTATCCCAAAAATCTTAAAGTATGTCATCCGATTTTTTTAGTGAAAACTAAATAATGAAATTAATAAAATTTAAATCTGATTGTTAAGATGTAATTCACACATATATGAACATTAACTCTAACGATAAGAGAATGGGACAAAAACCACATTATAAGCAAACAATATGACAATAATACATAAATAAATAAGGAATACGAAGAACAACAATTTTTTTTTAATTTTGATTTTCCTTCTTTTTTTAATATAATATAATTATAATATTTACAAAATAAATTAAGGTTAAATTCTTTATGCATATGTAAATGCCAAATTTAATAAAATAATACACACACACACACTAAGAATACATTATTGGTATAAGTATACCCTTTATTTTTTAATAAGTAGTCTACTAATTACCATTTCTTTTTTTAAATAATTTCTATTAAAATAGTAGAAGATTATAGACAATAATTAGTTAAACTGAGCATCATGTAAAAAAACTATCACTGAAGTTTCAAAATAGAATATTTTTTGGAAATAAATATTCCATTTTTTTCATTTTGGACTACTTAGTTCACTAATTACCATTATTTTCTTTCTTCCTTCATTGCTAATCAAATAGCAAATGAATGATCATGTGTGATAACTAGTTCAAACAAGTGTCACTAAAATAGCAACAAGATCTAAAAAATGAAAAGAATTATGAGAACATTAAAAAATTAAAACTTAAATATTTTCATAATCTTTATAGAGATGTTTAACTCTCTATTTTATGCATTTTTATGTATGCGAAATTATCATAGGGGATTTTTACAACAAATATACAATTTCAACCCATTAAAGGATTGATTCACATTGAGTTAATTTATACCCATCAAAGGCTTTATCTCATCAACCTCATTGATTGAGTTGATGACAAAGATATTTCATTATTAAATTTATAAGAAAATCATCAATGCATAAAAATAAAACTCAAGATAAAGAGTAAAAGATGAAGAATGAGGAATAAACACTTATATATGGAAAAAGAAACAAAGAGTATACACTATATGAGTATGGATGAGAGAGGATGAAGAAAAATGAACAAGATATATTATTAGCTAATGTGCAAGAAATTTAAACTACCTTAAGAAAAAGAATGAGAGAAGATGAATAGAAATGTAAACTCTCTTTATCTCTATCTTGGAAAATCCTTCATATTTCTCACATACACTCTCTCTAAAAATATATCATATCTTTCTCTCCCAAAACCTCTCTTTCTCTCTCCGAAAAATTTCCTCCCTCAAGTGAAGACATCTTCTCTATTTATAGACAAATTTAGAACTTCACTTTTTACTTTTAGTCATTTGCTCCTTTTTTATTTTCTAGTCCTTGGACCATTTTTCTTATTTTTAGTCCTTAGACTATTTTTTTTTCAAATCACACATATAGTCTTAGACTATTATATGTCCAAAAAATAAAGTGTGTATATTTAAAATATTAGACCGGATAAAATACGGTATCTACATTGTACTATCTCAGGAACATCCCATAAATGTCTATGTTGAACCTTTTGCACCACTTTTCAAATGACTCCAAATTTGCAATCATCAACATAATAGACTTGTTGTGCTCAAGATGCGACAATAAAAGGCTCATTTTCATACCAAGTTTGGCTCACATTTACACAAGTGAAACCAAGATCTCTCTTCACTTTATTTCTTTTTGCATTTGTGTCAAACCATTCATATCTAAATAATATAACTTTTCTTTCTCATACATACTGCATCTCGATCACTTCTTTTAACCTACCAAAAAATTATGTCACTTCACCATCATGTTCTCCTGAAACTACTAAGCCACTATTTTGGGTTGTCTGTTGATGATAACGATCTATATTATGGTATCGAACGTCATTGACAATACAACCAGAATATGACCTGACACGATTATCTAGACCAAATGCTAAATCATATAAATCATTTGTGTCTTCTAATGACCATTGACGGTGCAACTCAATGATCTAATAAAAATAACAAAAGTATTAGTTACTTTCGTACTAATTTTAATGATATATATTTAGTCAAATATATACACATACTCAATTTCTAAACCATTCAGGAAATTGGTTTGGATGTCTTGAACTTAAGTCAACCCGACTAACTTTGTTTAATTCTCTCATGTGCTCTCTGCACATATTAATCATTTTATTTTAATGGTTTGTGACATAAAAAACAAACATTGCAAATTAGACTTAATAATGTTATTGATTTGCTTATACTAAGTAAGGTTGTAGCTCATCCCAATTATTCAACACATACCATCCGACAATCTTTAATTCTTGTTTAGAAAGATGAACTATTTTCTTACCACAAATTGGAGGAGCTCGTTGAGTGAAGACAACTATTGACCCCTCATTTAGTTTTTTAAAGTACTCATCATCATTCATCTCATTCCGCGTGAATTTTATTTTAACGCCACAGAGATACAATGAGCAAAAAGCCATCAACAATGTAGGCTTCTGTAATCGAACCCTCTGTACGAGTTTTGTTTCTAACATATTTTTTAAGTGTACGCAAACTCCTGTCATATGGCAACAATTACATTGTGCACGAAATATTTGATGGGTAAGTAAAGGAAAAGTGGAGATATACCTTTCAATTGGGTACATCTAACTATAACCAACAGGATCACACAATTTCGCTTCTTGTGGTAAATGAATCACCAAATGTACCATAACATCAAAGAAATCTGGGGAAAATATCCTTTCTAACTTACACATGATCAAACGTATTCCGTCTCCAAGAAGGTCCAAGTCCTTAGTATTTAGTGTTTTCGAGCACAATTCTTTGAAATAGTTAGACAACTCAACCAAAGCAGTGCACACATCCTTACCCAATAAACCACGAATCCTAACTGGTAAAAGTCTTTGTAGTAATACATAACAATCATGACTTTTCAATCCCAAAACCATACCCTCAGCTTGGTGGATACATCGCAATATTTACTGTGAAGCCATCTGGAAACTTGGCTGACTTTACGAAACCATAAAACTTTCTTCTCTCATCTTCTGTCAATGTGTAACACGTAGATGGTTTAAAATATTTGTTCCCTTTCAGTTCAAGGTGTAGTCCTTTTTTTAATTCATGTCGGTTAGGTCTGATCGAGCTTTGTAAGTGTCTTTGTTTTGCCTTCTATATTCAACAATGTACCTAATATATTGACAAATATTTTACTCAATATGCATGACATCCAATTTATGTCTATTTTTCAACTTAGAACAATATGGAAGTTGAAAAAATACACTTTTCTTGGTCCAATTAAGACCATCTAAAGGACGCTTTCTTTTTTTGTCTAACTTATTTGAGTTTTTTCCAAACTTGACAAATTGAATTTGATTTAACTGTCTCAATGTATTTTCTCATGTCAACTTTCTTGGTACATCATGAAACTATTGTTTACCATCATGTAATTTACTCTTTCGTCATACATATTTTACTTCGCAACCTCAATGAAGATGCAACTTCATTGCAAACAGGACATGCTAAGTACCTTTTCATGCTCCAACCAGATAAATCTCTATACGCTGGAAAGTCAGTTATTGTCCACAACACAGCATAATACATAGAAAAAGATTGCCTAGAAGTGACATCAAATGTTTGCAACCCGTCCCATAATTGTTCTAACTCATCTATCAATGGCTACAAATACACATCAATATCTTTGCCAGGTGATCTTGGACCAGAAATTAGAAATGACATCATAAAGAACGGTTTTTTCATACACTTTCATCAAGGAAGGTTATAAGGTACTAATGACTGGCCGCATGCTATATGAGTTGCTCATATTTTTGAATAGATTAAATCCATCTGTTGTAAGTCCTAATCTTACATTTCGAGCATCTTCTGCCAACTATATTGTTTATCAAAATCCTTCCAACATTTTGAATCAGCAGGATGTCTCGATATACCTTCAACGTTGACACGTTTCTCCTTGTACCATCTCATATTGGACGATGTGTATTTTGACTTGAAAAATATCCGAAGTCTGGGTATAACAGGAAAGTGACACATAACTTTTTGGGAACTTTGTTACCCTTCCCATCATCCATTTTATATCTTGGTCAACCACATTTAGAACATTTATCTTTTTGTTCATTCTCATTCCAGAATAAAGCACAGTCATATTTATAAGAATGAATGGTGTCATATCCCAACCTTATGTCTCTCAATTTTTTTTGGCTTCATCGTAAGAGGCTGGAAGTTTTAGCCTACTAGATGAGAACAATTTAAAACTTCAAGTAATTGGTCAAATGACTTATTTCTCCAATGATTAAGCACTTGGATATGCATTAACTTCACAATAAAATAGAGTGAAGTATCATTTTGACAACTAGGATAAAGTTCTTCTTCGGCTTTACTAAACAAATCACTAAATGTGTCTAACGTCTCTACATTTAGATTTATTCTATCAGTATTATCCTCTCCAACTCGTTCACCATTCATCTCCATCCACCAAACCACACATGTTATCGAACATTTTTCTCATCTTATCACCATCATCATCAACATCATCATCACCACCAAGATGAGATGTAGTATTATTCATCTCCATATTTGGTGAATGGTGATATCTTTGTATCTCTTCATCATGAACTACCTAATGATAATAGCTCAATGTCATTCCATATTGGCACAAATGTATTTTAACTTATATTAACGATAGTTGTATTGAATTAGGACATTTTTACATGGACAACGAGTTCCCCCTTTATATTGAGATAATTACTGGCCATGCTCATAAACTATGAAATACCATCAATATACTCCTTGGACAATATATTAAGATTTTTTATCTAACTCTTGTCCATTTTTATCACTCTGCAAATTAAATAACTATTTAGAGAAACTCTTAATAAAAGATCCATAAGCAAATAAAACAAAGAATACCAAATCCTCGCCAATAAAATAACATATCCAATGTGATCATTGATGATGGTTAAAGTGACTTAAGTTACGTAGCTACTGAATATGAGATCTAATTACTTAGACTAGATAGACAGGTGGTTTTCTGATCACGTGAAGAGTAGGTGAGTTTAGCAAAACCATTTTCCAGCATTTTTCTTTGTCTATGTTATTTGTTATTGTTAAGCAAATAAGAAATAGCAATATTAAGGGTCGCTCACCACGACTAAATAGCAAGGTTGATTTTATGTATGTGCTACACACCAATCCAAGCACAAAGAGACCAAAATGAAACCGTAAAAAAGTTCAGAAATGACAAAGAGACAAAAATGCTCAGACCAATACAAGTAAAACATGACCAGACAAATAGAAAATAGCATAAAAGTTGAGTAATACTGAGATAAAAAACATATAATCATAAGAAACTCAAACAAATAATACCCAACATACCAAAATGTAAGAAACCCAAAAGCAGGTACTATGGATGGTTGATTCTATATTAAAAAAAATGCTAAAATAAAACATTATGAGTCAGAAAGTAAAAATCAGTGAGAGGAGGAGGAGCTGTAGGCTTTTTGGATTGAAAGAGAGATTTGGGTAGGGAGAGGAAATGAATAAGCGGGGATTGAGAAAAAAAAATGACGCCAGAGAAGGAGGTCATTTTGGACAAATAAAATATACAACAGGATCAGGAAAGTTTTTAAAAGCAGGGCAAATAATAATAATGATTAATTCTCATGACTCACCTACATTAATTGAAATAGATCGACTTCAACAAACCCCTGTCAAAATAACTGATGCGAAGACATTATGAAAATACGATGCTCATACAGTGATTCATAAAGTCAAAAAAGGAATTAGGTTGGAACTATAATTCCAACTCTCATTAAGCAGCAGAGTTTGAGCCGAAGTGCCAGTAGCACCAAAGAAATCAGATCCATTAATAAGCTACAAAAAATGAAGAACAAAGAAACAGAAAGAATTGAGACAATCCCAATTACATATAACGTCATTCTCGGGAAACATAGTACGCATCTCAGTAGTGATTAATGCTTCAGGGATACTAAAATTTCATAGTTATCATACCAAATAAATAAAAAATGAACAAAATTGAGTTTATACATACCTGTAGAACTTTCAAGTTGAAAACATCTTTGAAACTTTGGGACCATAAGTATTGATTTCTCAAAAAATCACTGTAAGATCAAAGCCCTAGCTTTTAATCTGCAGAAAGAATAGCTGAAAAAGAAGAAGAAGGAAGAGGTTTGCTTACCTAAACCTCGGTGATAAACGACGGAGAAGAAGAAGGAAAGCTCAGTGACAATGAAGGAGCTCTGTCGTGGTGGTGAAAGGGGAAAACCATTCTGCTATCGGGGTGAGGGGAGCTGAGGGAAGTGAGAGATTTTATTATTCTCTTTAAACGAGGTTATTTTTGTGGCAATCTATAGCAGAAAAAAATTTGGTCGCTAAAGTAGTGGTTAGAGTTAGAAGCCAGTTTATTAGGTATGTGGAGATTTGAAAGGTATCCCACCAGAATTTAATTGGGAGAGATGCTTGAGCAAGTAAGGTTATACCAGTTTCACTATTTTGCCTATGTTTTCTCTCAACATTCCTATTTTGCTGGTGAATGTAAAGGTAAGAGTGTCTAACTATGATTCCCTTAGACTCAAGATAAGGTTTGAAAGGTCTATATTCACCACCCCAGTCAGTTTTGACAGTTTTTATAGACAGAGTGAATTGTTTTTCAACCATAGCTTAAAATAGAATGAAGGTTTCAAGAGCCTGGGACTTGAGCGTAAGAGGATAAGTCCAAGTGAACTTTCTAAAAGCATCAATAAAGTGTATGTAATATTTAAAACCTTCCCTAGAGGTGGTGGTAGCAGGTCCAAAAATGTCTATGTAAATAAGCTCTAGGGGTTGTGTGGTGCAGCTTGGGAGAGAGGAAATGGTAGGGGATGGATTTTACCAAGTTTGTAGGCATCACTTAAGAAGTGTTTAGATGTGTGAAGAGTAGTGTTAAGATAATCTGCAACATGGTTTAACACCCAGAGAGAAGGTTGACCTAATCTCATATGCCACAATTGAACAGTTGAGTTAAAATGAGACTTAGTAGAAGAGGTAAAAGGAACAATAATTGTATTCATTGAATAGGTAACATGAGTACAATTCTTGGAATTGAAAAGCAACCTAGAGCTCTCACTGGTTGAGTACATTTTATTTATAGACCTAGTGACATTTGGACTAAGACAAACAGAGTAAATAGAAGGGAACTTGGAAGCTAAAGTGCAATCCAAAACAACAATCTTCTTGTCAGCAGGCAACTTCAAATGGTATAAGCCATCCTTAAGCATACATTGAATAAGAACTCTCCCTACTTCCTTGTCCTTCACAAAGCAAAATTTATCATGAAACTCTAAGAACACATTATTATCTCTAGTCAGTCTAGACACACTCACAAGGTTCTTTGTTATTTTGGGAGCACATAAGACAGATTTTAGTTTAAGTGGTGTGTGATTTGTTTTGAGAAGTGAGGAACCTATATGAGTTATGGGAATGAGTTTACCATGACCAACTGCAAGCATGTCTGGACATGTGTACTTAGAAGCAATGCTCAAGTTGTTGAAGTCAGGTGTTACATGATTGTTTGTCCCATTGTCAACATACCAAGAGGAGTCAGTAATAGATTCTTGTCCAACAATGAATGCAGTAGGGGGCTTGATAATTCTGATGTAGGTGATTTTGTTGCTGTTAAAAATTTGGGTTTGCATTCCTATCAAACATATAGTAATAGATATTTTCCTCATGGCCAAGTTTGGCACAAACCTGGCAGATCAGTCTGTTAGCTCCTCTTCCAAACCTGCCCCTTCTTCTTCCTCCTTTACCATTGAAAGATCTAGCTCCATTTCCTAAGAAGTTGTGGTTTTCGTTAGTATTGTTCGAGTAGTTTTGATTGGTTGCTTGGTTGTCCTTTCTTTCCAAAAAGTGCTGAAGTGGCAAGGTTGGCAGTGGCCTTCATATTAGCTGAAAACATTGAATTTTCCTAGCCTATTTTCATGGTTCATCAGTAAGGATTGAACATCCTCAAGGCTCATACTAGTTGCTCTAGAGTTTATGTTAACAACCATAGGGTTATACTCTAGACCTAGTCCTTCTAATATATGAAGAATCGAATCTTCCTCTTGAATAAGTTGTCATGCTGTAGCAAAGGAGTCTGCTAAGGATCTCACATAGTCATAATATTCTCTAATAGTCTTAGTGTCCTTGGTTTCTTCTTGAAGCTTTCCTTTAAGATACATTAGTCATGCTCTAGAAGAGCTTGCAAAATTCCATTTTAGTAAGCTTCAAACCTCACTAAAGGTTCTATAGTTGATAACAGAACCAAGCACTCCTTCTATCATGGAGGCTCTTAACCAGCTTAAAATTAGCTGGTCACACCTTAACCAAGTCCTATAGGCTGGATTCAGCTAGCCATTCTCACCAAATTTTGGTGGTCAAATGCTTTCCCCAAATAAAATTTCTTTTAGCCTGTGTCCCACTACAGTATGGATCACTTGAGATTTCTAGAGAACAAAGTTGCCTTTATCAAGCTTGATAGACAGAGACGAATTAAAAAAAACTTAAGAATTGATTACCTCCTTGCACTAAATTATCTAAGTTCTATGTTACATTTGGTTGATTTACAGGTACTGAAGCTGGAATGGGGTTTGCTGCATTGTCAGTGTTTGTGGTGGTTGTATTATTGCTTGAATCGGTTGTATTACTCATGAATTTAGTCTTAGATCTCTAATACCATGTAAAATATGAGATTTAGATAGAGAGAATAATCAAAAAGCATATTGTACGAAGCTTAGAAGCTGATGTATTAAAAACACATTAACTATCTATTACAAGCTCACACACATGGAGGTTGTAATATATGTTAACATATAATAGAGAAGATGAAGAGGGAATAAAAAATAGTTAGTAGAGATGACCCTTGGACCAATTATAACAAGCCATAGAGAATATCCTCTCTAACAGATTTTAACACCTTGTAGCAATGAGGAGCTGCCTAATGGCCTGAGAAGAGTGAGCCACCAAGAATAGGCTGACTAGGAAAGTGAAGAGAGAACCATGTCCTAATAACTTGCTTGTGGATTTAAGAACTCGATCTTTGAGACATCTCTATTTATATATAAAGCTGCTAAAGATGTCATTATTTTGTTATTTTATGTGGATGATATCCTTCTGACGGGTAATAATCAACAAGTGATATATAAGGCCATTTCAGATCTAGATCATGCTTTTACTTTTAAAGATTTTAGATCACTGCATTACTCTCTTGGATTTGAAGTTCACGGAGATAGGTCGAGACTATACTCGACTCGGTCTAAATACATTACTGATCTATTGAAGAAGACCAAGATGGAAGGTGTAAAACCATTACCTTACTCCGCTTATCTTAAAATAAAGTTTATCATAGAACCATAGTGGGTTCCCTGTAATATTTGTATCTTACTAGGCTTGAAATTACCTTTATAGTAAAAAAACTCAATCAATATATTCATCACCCTATTGCCACATTGGTAGGCCTGTAAAAGGGTATTTAGATACCTTAAGGGTACCATCTCAAAAGGATTATATCTGAAAGCATCATCTTCTCTCATAATATAAGCTTACAATGATGCTGATTAGACTGGAGACAGAATATAGAAGGTCAACAAGAGCATACTTGATCTTTCTAGGTGGAAACTTACTCTCTTGGTCATGAAAGAAATTTCCTGTCATAACAAGATCAAGTACTGAGAGTGAGTATCGCTCCCTAGCTAATGCAGCAGCTGAAATTAAGTGGTTTCAAAGTTTGTTAAGTGGGTTACGAATTCATCTTACTCAGCCTTCAATGTTGTAGTGTGACAATGTAAATGCTCTAGTACTTGCATCCAATCTTGTTCTACATGTATATACCAAACATATTGAGTTGGACATTCATTTTATTAGTGACGGAATGTTAAGGAGGGAATTGAAAGTCAGGATTGTCCCATCTATTGACCAGCTTGCATACTTACTATATCATTATCTATAGCAAATTCTCCTACTTAAAGTCCAAGCTTCAAGTGACAATATATCTCTTTCCCTTGAGGGGGGATGTTAACCAATATGTTGGCTCAAGTAACCACTTAATTAAGACGGTTAGTAAGTTAGTAGAGGAACTATAATTCAGTTAGTAAGTCACTAGAAGCAACTCTTGTATAACCTCTCTTAGTTGATGTAGTTTTCAATATAGATTAGTTATTGGTGACTAACACTGACTTGTAAACTCACAATGGTTAAATAGAAAGATAGCAAGTCACATTCAGTTTAGAATACTGAAATTTATTTAGTTTGTTTTCTTCTTAAAGTACTCAGCTTACGATCCACAAGTATGTGGTAATTATATTTATAATGCATTGTTATTATTATCCATGTATGTACTTAACAATCCTAACTATTTATATCTTAAGTCGAGGGATAATCACCAGACACTCATAAACACAAGTATGTGGTAATTATATTTATATTGTGGTAGAAAAGTAGAACTGAGTTAAGGGCTGAAGTCGCCACATATGATCATCACCTCAAAAATGAGGGATCATCACCTCAAACACGGGAAATCATCACCTCAAGAATGGGAAAGAACATCCAAACGGAAAAAAGGGGTTCAGACCGACAACCAAGTACTTGTAATTAATTGGGTAAGGTGAGTGACCTGAACAAGACAGATTGGCAAGCTATAAAGTGGCTATGACTGATTGACTCGGAACAACAAGAAATCATCAAGTGGTTTTGATTGATTTGAGGCTGAACGAGATAGATGGGAAATGCGAAGGGAAAGGAACACATACCAAGCATAAGGAATTCCCACGAACAGGTGTAATCTCTAGGTATAATGAGTGCCTCCTTTTATATTATTTTTTCTAATCAAATCCATGCAATTTGAAAAGCCTATAGAATTCCAATGTATTAAATGAAAAGGAGGACATTCAAGACAATCCAGGCAGATATGAGACAGAATATTTACTCCTTATATTTTTACTCCTAAAATCTCCCTTTATCTCATTAATACTCACAAAAGTTTAAATTTATCAAGACTTCCCCCTTTTATCTTTGATTAGTGGGAAAAATCCTTTACATTTTAGTGCTTTCATTAAGAGTGAGAAAAAAGCTTAAGAGATCTGCCCTACAAAACCATAAAACATGCCTAGAACCAGTCCAACAGAGTTCTAAATGGACACAACAGGCCTAGAAATGAAGATGAGCACGTAGATCAACCAACCCCACCCACAGAAATGTTGCAGACAATCCTAAACGGGATGCATGAGATGTAAATGAGGAATATTGAAGCAATGCACAATGTGAAAGAGTAGATCGACACACTAAAACAGGAACTCGCAAAAACACGGGCATAGGTCAACCATCAAGTGAATGATGTTGAACAGGAAAACGATAATGAACAGGAAACCCACTCCAAGGATAACCAACGAGACGGAAAGTAAGGGGGCTGCGAGAATAAGAGAAATATGAGACGGGAAGAAGAAGTCCAGTCATAAAACCTTATGAATGAAACTATGGGAGAAGTTCGGCAATCCCCAAAAGAAGTAATCGAAGAGTTGTTCGACCAAAAGATGATGGAGATAAGGAATCTTAGAAGTATAGGAAAAATGACCTTGAATCTCTTATCTGGATGCCATTAAGCCCAGAAGTCTTGGCAGCGCCTTTACCCAAAAAAATTGTTACGCCCAGGCTCAAATGCTACGAAGGGAAGTTTGATCCCGTAGACCATCTTTGATGATGCAGACAAGACATGGCGTTGTACCAACATGATGATAAGATGATGTGCAGAATGTTCCCTACCAGTCTAGATGAGACGGCTTTGAAGTGGTACCACTTCTTATTGATGCACTCAATCACAGGCTTCGCTATTATGTCCTCCATTTTTAGAGAATAATACTCAAAGTATCGTGTCTTCATGAAAGACTTGGAACATCTAATCATGATCTCCACTAAGGAAGGAGAGTCTCTATGGGAATACACTCACCGCTTCAAAGACAAAATGGTCAAGGTCGAGAACTGACGCGACCGATTCGCTAGACTGGCCTTCCGATGAGGTCTCGACCCAAAGTCACCCTTTTTCGAGGACCTGTTCAAGGTAAAGCCCCTTTCCATGGTAGAAGTTTTCCAACGGGCGCTAGCCCATATTACATTAGAGGAAGAGAAATGGAGTATGTGAAGAATGATTGAACGGAAAGAAGAAGAACCTCGGAAGCGGGAAAGAAGTGTAAGACCTGAAGGAAGGAAGCATGACAAAACTGAAAAAATAGATGTGAAGAATCTAGGATTTGGTTGACCGGGATGGTCGACGGTGTGTAGATTTTGTCCCTTGGGTGGATTCTGTCAAAATCTCAACTTCAGTGGGTATTCCTGTTTTGTTGGACTGAAAAGATCGGCCCCGATCACCAAGGAACCTAACTACAAAGATAGAGACAAATATTGCTTTTATCATAAGAGCAATGGGCAATACACGCGAGACTATTTCCATCTCAAATACTATATTGAAAAGCTGATCAAAGAAGGATACCTTAGCTAATTTGTGTAAGGAGATGAGCAGAAACATGAGACTAAGAAAGACAACCAAGAAGAAGACATGAGGATTAAGGGGAAGTAACCCCCCTCGCATCGTTGGCATGGTTATAACATTAATCGAACAAGAAGGGACGATGAGAAAGGAAATGAAGATATACTACAAGCGGACAATGTTAGAAAGACATCAGCAGGAGCCCTCAAGAGGCAACAGGAATTCACCGTTAGTGTTCAACAACTCCGATCTGGAACACGACAAACGCCACAATGATGCCCTCGTCATTTCAATACAAATTGGCAAATGCTTGTTAAGAAGGGTCTTGGTGGACAATGGAAGCATAATGAACATCTTATATCGAGCGACCGTGGAGGAAATGTCCATGGGGGTAAAATGTTACAAGGAGCTTCGTAGCCGGTTATCGGTTTTAACAGAGCCATCAGCTACTCAGAAGGGCTTCTGAGTCTCTTGGTGAGCACATATCCGTTTAGCTATATGAGCAAGTTCATGGTATTAGAAAAAATGCCTGCATACAATGAAATCTTAGGAAGGACCTGGCTCTATAAAATGAATGTTGTACCCTCAGCATTCTACCAAGTGTTGAAGTACCTGTCACTAGAAGGAATGAAAATAATAAGAGGCGACTAGGTCGCGGCTCATATCTGTTCATTGACCGCTTTAGAATCTGCAAAGAAAAAGGCTACAGCGAAGGTCGAAGGAAAAAGAGCCGCAGATTTATAGCAATTATAAGAAAACGGGCATGACGACCCAAGGTATGAGGAAGAAGAGGAAACATGGCCCATATGCTTAGAAAAAGGGACCATAAAATAACAAACATTGACACCTTTCTCGAGGAAAATGAGAAAAAGAAGTTGATAGAATTTCTAAGGGAAAAGAAAGACATATTTCAGCAATGACATAGAAGATGCCCCGCATTCCAGAAGAGATCATCTGCCATAGGTTGAACACGGATCCCGCTATGAAGCCTATGAAACTAAAAAGGAGAAGCTTCACTCCTAAACGGAACCAAGTGATCAAAGAGGAGGTTGAGAAGCTCTTGACAGTAGATTTCATCATAGAAATGAACTATCCCGAATGGCTTGCTAATGTAGTAATGGTACGAAAGAAGAACGAGAAGTGAAGGATTTGTGTCAACTTTACTTACCTAAACAAAGCATGCCCCAAAGATGAATATCCGCTGCCAAGGATAGATCAAATGGTGGACGCCACTTCAGGGCATGAACTACTCAACTTCATGGATGATTACTCAGGTTACAATCAGGTCAAAATTTTCCAATCCGACCAGGAAAAAACTACTTTCATTACTGAGTACAGAGTCTATTGCTACAAAGTTATGCCTTTTCATCTAAAGAACGCAGACACAACTTATCAAAGACGGGTAAATAAGGTCTTTCATGAATATATCAGAAATAATATGGAAGTCTATGTTGATGAAGAAGCCTTTACCAAGGTTAAATAGTACCTGACTACCCCCCCCCCCCAATTTACCCTCCAAACCTACTCAGGCGAGCAACTTATGTTGTACGTAGCCTTCTTAACGGGGGCAGTCAGCGTTGTACTCATCAAAGAAGAACAAAGAAAACAGAAACCCGTATACTTTGTAAGTAATTGTCTTGTAGTGGCGAAAAAGAAATATAAATGAATGGAGAAGCTAGTACTGGTCGTTGTAACTGCAGCGTGGAAGCTAAAGCCCTACTTCCAAGCCCACAACATCAAGGTATTGACTGATTCTCCCATTAAAAGACTTTTACATTCAACATAAGCAGACATGAGAATATCACGATGGTCAATTGAGCTAAGCCAATATGACATCAGTTACAAGCCTCGAACTTTAATAAAAGGACAAGTGTTAGCAGATTTCGTAGCAGATTTCGTAGCAGACTTCACTGAATGGGAAGTTGAACGGGAAACCCACCAAACGGAAGAAGATGGAACTTGTAAACTCTTTATTGACGGTGATTCGAACAGTAGAGGAGCAGGAGTAGGGGTGGTGGTACAAACTCCCTTTAGGGAAATATTGGAACACTCCATCTCCTTCAAGTTTAATGCATCAAATAATGAAGCAGAGTATGAAGCACTAATCACGGGAGTATCCCTGCTACGTGAATATGAGGTAATTAAGTTTAAATTTTTTTTATTCCATGTTAATCGTGAAGCGGGTCACAAGGGAGTACCTAGCAAAGGATGAACGGATGGTGTATTACTTGCAACGGGTAAAAGATCTCCTCAGTACACTACAAAATTATGAGATCCAACAAATTTTGAGAACTAAGAATGGACAGGCAGATGCCCTGTCAAATATAGGATCTTCATTACACTTCCCTTATAAACGTAATGTCCTTGTGGAAATATTGAAGGAGCCAAGCATCTCGCTCCCATGGAATAACGTGGCTGATGTAGAAATTGAATGAGAACCCAATTGGCAAGACGACATAATACTCTTCCTTGAAGAAAGAACACTTCCTAAAGTCAAACTACTTGCGAAGAAGATGCAACAACAGAGTACCAGGTACGTGATGATTAACGGGGTATTATATAAGAAAATGTTTACAGGACCGTATCTAAAGTGACTATGAGAAAAGGAAGCCCAGTATGTGCTAGCGGAAATTCAAGAGGGCATATGCAGAAACCACACTGGGGACAGATCACTAGCCCATAAAGTCATGAATGAAGGATATTACTAGCCTCGAATGCATCAGGACGCCAAGCAGTATGCAAAAAAGTGTGACAAGTGTCAGCATTTCACGCCCGTAGCAATAATGGCCTCCGCAAAACTCAAAACTGTGGCTAGTCCCTGGCCGTTCATGCAATGGACCCTAAACATTGTTGGGCCACTCCTCATGGCACCTGCCGAAAAATGTTTTTATTAGTTACAACGGATTACATCACTAAGTGGATCGAGGTTGGAGCCTTTGTAAGAATTTGTGAGGAAGAAGTAAATGGGTTCCTATAGAAGAACTTGGTGTGCAGGTACGAGATCACCCAGATCTTGGTATCTGAAAATGGACTTCAGTTCACCGGAAACTTAGTGAGGACATTTTGTAGAGATTTGAAAATCATGAATTACTTTTGTACGCCTTACTATCCATAGGGGAACGGGCAATCAGAAATATCAAACCAAGTCATACTTGATAACCTGAAGAAACAGCTAGAATTTGCCAAAGGAAAATGAGAGGAAGAACTACCCGCAGTCTTATAAGCATACAGAATGACCCCGAGAGAAACTACGGGAGAAACCTCATTTGGATTAGCATTAAGATCAGAAGCGATCATTCTCGTAGAAATTGGAATCCCTACCATCAGATCCGAACTAAATGAACAAAAAATGGAGAACGCCTAAAAATGCCCTCGATGAACTAGAGGGAAGATGGGAAGCGGCCCTGATCAGAATGGCCCATTATAATCAGAACATGAGATTTTATTTTCAGAAGAAAGTAAGGAAACAGGAATTCCAGACAGGAGAACTAGTCCTAAGAAAAACCTTTCAGTTGGAAGGGAAGCTCGGGCCAACATGAGAGGGACCGTACATGATCTATAGAATAGGAGGAAGCGGTTATTACCACAATGAAACATGAGAAGTGATAGAATTGTAGAAACCATGGAACGCAATTTATCTGAAAAAAAATATTTTGTGTAAAAAAATCCATTATAATGAGATATATTTCCCGTGGTTTTTTTTCGCAGGGTGTTTTCACGTAAATATAGTGGCGTCAATCTTCTCTCCTCAGCTGAACCACTACTAAAAAAGAACTAAGGGCATTAAAAAAGCCATTGGGGGGGGCACTTCATAAATCC
This sequence comes from Datisca glomerata, assembly GCA_003255025.1. NCBI lineage: Eukaryota > Viridiplantae > Streptophyta > Magnoliopsida > Cucurbitales > Datiscaceae > Datisca > Datisca glomerata. The sequence continues at coordinate 136,760 of QANY01009354.1, forward strand.
TACTCTCAGAAGGAACTAAGGGCATAAAAAGGTCCTTGGGAGGGGTAGTTTCTAATTCCCACTTTCACAAGAAACTAAGGGCATTAAAAATTTTTTGGGATGAACAGTTCATAAGTCCTACTTTCAGAAAGAACTAAGGGCATAAAAAAGTCCTTTGGAGGGGCGATTCATAAGTCCTACCCCTAGAAGAAACTAAGGACATTAAAAAGTCATTGGGAGAGACAGTTCTTAAGTCCTACTTCCATAATGAACTAAGGGCTTGAAAAACCCCTTAAGCTCTATTCTCATAAAGAATAATGACCGGAGAAGCAGTAATCATGGAAAAAGGCAACCTCAATAAACCCACTTGCAATAAACGAGAAGGAAATTTCAACCTCAACAGATGAAAAGTAGAAACAGATAAAACGGGTAAACATACTCTTGCTTAGACATTTCTTGAAATAAAGGACTAAGTAGTTGATGATTTCACTTAAATTTAAATCATGGAAACCATTAAAAGGAAAAATATCTTTTATTGCTTATGAGGATTTACTAAAAGGCAAGATTGATTGATAAACTTGTACTAACTATAAGCAAAGGAAAATGCCAAAATTATATTGAGAAAATGAGTCATTTCGTTAAAGAGCCAGAAAATTACAAAACAATTCTAAAAGAAAAAAGTACAAGGAGATGAAAAGTGCAAAAAAAAGATGCTAAGTCTCTGCGTCCTCGAGCGTAACATCAACAACCGCTTTAGGGATGGAAGTTGGAAGCTCAGCTTAAGGATCAACAAGCTCATCAGGAAGGGGGACCAACGACATAAGGGGAGATTTATCAGTCTTGGCATCACGTATAGGCCATCTGCTTATACTCATCGACCATGACTTGATACTCAGCCGCAAGACCAGCCTCCAGTTCACGCGACTTAACCAACGCGTCATCGGCCTCAGCCAGGTTTGCCTCAATGATAGACACGTTCTCCCCACTGATCTCGGCGATCCTCTCTACATCCCGTAATGTCCACTCAATCTTTGACTGTTTAGCCATGCCCGTATCATGCTCAGATGTCAGACAGGAAACAATCAGTTGAAGGTCAACCTCCACCTTCTTGAGATCATCCCGTTCTGAGGCAACAACACCATAAGCTTTGGTGGTCTCCATTACTTTTCTCCTATAGCAAGCGAGGGAGGAGGCGCGATGGTTTTCTCTGCGAAAGGAGGAACTTCATCAGCAATATAGTAGGGAGATCAGGGACGGAGGGAGTAACATCCCCTAAAGTGGCACATGACGAGCTGGCGTTCACCGTCTTTTAGTGTTTAACCTCTCCAGGTACCCCTACAAATTACTCCTCAGACGATTGGACATCTCAAACTCGTTATACGTGAAATAAAAAATTGCATCTTGTTCTTCTACCACTTCCATGGAGCTTCCTGTAGAGCCTCACACTCTTTTTCTTCCTGAGCAAACCCTTATTCTTCCTGCTCTGATTCTGAAGATTCAGAAGAGCTTGACCTGACCGTTTAATGGAAGGAAAGAGCATGGATCGTAAGAGGGATGCCCCGAGGTACTTCTATTACAGAAGATGATGGGGCAACAGACTCGGCAACCAAAACGGGTGTGACACAACTTCAATCTCTCTCGGAACGACCCAACAGTCGTCGCCACCCCAGTTTCCGCCGACAAGAAGGGTACCCTTCTCCCAGCCTTTATTCCTACTGGGGAGATCAATGACCCCCCCCCCAAGCTCATTATACGTGAAACAGAAAATCACATCTTGTTCTTCCACCCCTTCCGTGGAGCTTCCCGTAGAGCCTCACACTCTTTTTCTTCCTGATCAAACCCCTATTCTTCCCTCTCTGATTCAGAAGATTCAGAAGAGCTTGACCAGACCATTTGATGGTAGGCGGGAACATGCATCGTAAGAGAGATGCCCCGAGGTAATTCTATTGCAGAAGATGATGGGGCAATAGACTCGACAAACGGAACGGGTGTGACACAACTTCAATCTCTCTCGTTAAGTCAAGAAGTTCTCTCTAGTCCTGCTCCGAAAAATTATAGGCGACACAGAGTCATGCGGCCACTTCTTTTAGGGTAAAAGATCTCTTGTTCAGACTCTTTCTTCCCAAAACAAAGAACAAGTTAATATTTAGAAAAGATAAACTCAACGATGAAAAAGTTAAAATAAAAGCTGAAAAATATAAAGAAAGGGGAGCTCCGGCCACTTACTGAACTCTCCCCAAATCTGGAGAATGACCCAAAGGTCGTCGCCACCCCAGTTTGCACCGACAAGAAGGGTACCCTTCTCCTTGCCTTTATCCCCACTGGGGAGATCAGTGACTACCCCCCCCCCCCCCCNCCCCCCCCCCCGGCTTCTCACTCGTGCGGGGAGCCAAGTAATAGGGCAATCCGCGCCTTTCCACTATGTACACGACGTGAATTTCATCTACCCTTATATTTAAATTATGCCTTCTATTGAGAACTTCAATCCTTAAAAGAACCTTATAAGTGCTGGTATATTGGGAAGGGGCAAGATTGAAAGTACTAAGAAAAATTTGGAAAAGAGGAGAGAAATGAAGTTTTAAACCTAATGCTATGTACATTGGGGCTAGAGAAAGATGATTACATGGGAATTATTTAGATTCCCTTCTCGGAAATCACAGACTACGTTTGGCGGGAAGACATCTCTGTGAAGGGCAAGGAAGCAGTTGAATTCATTTTTATTTCTGACTAAGGGAACGGTGAACTTAAATGGAAGTTCCTCCATTGCTACCAGGGAAAGCAATGTGAAACAGAAAAAGGAGAAGAAAAGAAATAACGAAGATGAAGGAGGGGTGAAGGGAAACTTGCAGAAGATTGGAATGAGCGTGAAAATAAAAGAATGAGTATAACCAATGTGATATAAGCTACGTATGCCAAAATGAAGTTCAAAACATTTTATGGATTTGAAAGCGAAAAGACACCAGTTTTAAATAAGGGAAAAGCAGGCGACATGCGCATAGGGAAGAGATACAATGAAATGATAACTATCGGTCTACCTAGAAATGGGCAAACCAATGACAACATGACAATTGGAGAAAAGAGAACTCAACAGATAGAAATACGCGTAACACGAGAACTATAAATGAAACGACGTGCATGGGGAACGAAAAATGAGTCCTACGCACACGCCCATCACGATGAGATAAAGACGGAATGAAATTTCTGAGGATCGTGTCAGCAATCCTAAAAATGAGGCAATGATGGTACGTCATTTCATTATTTAAAAATTATAAATGACTTTTATTGTGCAACACCTAATATTTTGCAGAATAAAAGAGGATCCTAAATTAATAAAAGTGAAACAAAGATTGCCACTCTCCCAAAATTGGACGTGTGCTGAGAGCATTCATTGCACATCGACGAGCATCATCGAAGAGCAATGGAGGGCAAATGAACATGTAAAAAATATCCACTACCATGTGGATAAAGGGGACATACCTAGGGCTCTCGGAAAGTGGTAGAAAAGTATATCTCAATTACGGGTTGAAGTCACGAGAATCTCGTAAATAGTTGATCATCACCTCAAGAACGGGGGGTCATCATTTTAGGAAAGGGGATCCTCAAGAACGACAAAGAACGTCAGAATGAAAAAGGGGTTCGGACTGACAACCAAGTAGTCGTAATTAATTGGGTAAACTGAGTAACTCGGACAAGACAGATTGGCAGACTACGAAGTGGATGTGACTAATTGGCTCGGAACTACAGGAAATCATCAAGTGGTTGAAATTGATTGACGGCTGAGCGAGATAGATGAGAAATGCGAAGGGAAATGAACACATACCGAGCAGAAAGAATTCTCACGAGCATGTGTAATCCCTAAATATAATGAGTGCCTCTTTATATTAATCATTCTAATCAAATCCATACATTTTTGATAAACTTATACAAGACCAATGTATTAAATGAAAATGAGGACATTCGAGACAATTTAGGCAGATATCTGACAGAACATTTACTTCATATAATTTTTGACTCTTAAAATTTTTGTTTATCTCATTAATACTCACATAAATTTATTTTTATCAAGACTTACCTCTATAATTCCTGATTAATGAGAAAAATCATTTACACTCTGTACGCATGTATCCAGAACCAACAAAAACCAAAACCAAAACCGAAACGCTTTCCATAATACCCTGATTCAGATGTTTTGGTCTTGGTTTCGATGGTTTTGGTTTTAAGTAAGTGCTTTGCAGGTCTGCTGTGGGTTTGTGTTATTTTTGTGTTGGGTTTGATTTTGGTTTAGAGGTAGAGTTTGTCGTTTATGTTTCTTTTTAAATGAGAGAAATTTTGAGATTAAAAGATAGATGAAAATATATTGTTACCTATTTTAAAATTTATAGAATAAAGTTTTTATTTTAAAGTTGATAAAAAAAACAAATAGTACATATCTAAAGCGGAATTTCTTTTCAACAATTAAAAGATGGTTAAAAAACAATTAAAAAATGCAAAACAAATCAGTGATAGATATCGCGACAGCTGACCGGGACCCACAAAAAGCGGCAGCCGCGCATCCCCACTTCAAATCCCGCGTCCACGTGGGCCCTGCTTTGTCGTAGTCCGTCTTTCTCGCGTCTTTTTAGTGGAATATAAAAATAAAAGAAATTGTAAATTATTAATGCTACGGACGGCATAGAACACGTGCAGCCTTTTGAGTGCTAGTCAACGTGGAAATTCTCTTTCCGGATCTTTACCCTTGAAAATCGCTCTTTCATCACGACGCGCCTAATTTGATATCCGAATTTAGGAGTGCATTTTTTTTCAGATTTTATCCAAACAAAGGGATTTCAAAATGAAGTTAAGAATACTTGTAAACTAAATATTTTTATATACTAGTTTTTGAGATATGTGTCGGACACAAATATAAAATTTTAAAAATATTACTATTACATGTAAACTTATTTTTTTAATATATATTTTTTTAATATAAGGTTAATTTAAAAATTTTTAAAAATATAAATAAGTAGTTATGAATGTCGAGTTTTTAGAATCATTCCGTTAAATATTTTTTTCATATTCATTTCGGGCTCGCTAGAAAAATACACATCTAAAATGAAAATAAAGATGTTAGTTAAGAAATATTAGGTTAATTTGAGACTTGCTTTTTTGCTTATATTTAGTATTTTAAATTTTAGATTAATAATTAGGAAAATATCTTTAAAGATGATAACTTAAATAAAATAGTAAAAAAAATTAGATGAATAATTAGGACAATAAATACATTGAAAGGATAATGTAGGAAATTAAAAAAAATATTTAGGGATAGTATTGTTCAAAAATATTTTTCTGACTTCTACACTTACAAAATAGTTAAAAAAAGTATGTGAATAATTGGGATTATAAATACATTTCAAAGATAATGTAAGAAATTTAAAAAATAATTAGGGGTAAAATTATCTAAAAATATTTCTTCAACTTCTAAACTTTTATATACAGTATAAACATAAATATAAATTAAAAAAGTATTATTTTAATCTTAAAGCAAGGATGATTTTCGGCTCCCCAAAGGACTTGATTATTCTTAGTTCTTTATCTTCCTATTTCTTAATTGCCTTTCATATCCTTCCGTTGCAACGGGGTGTAGAAATTATCTTAATAAAACCTTATATAGTATGTTAAATTTCTTTTGTATCGTATAAATTCTATTTGTTTATGTGCTCCTGATAAACACATAATACTCTATTCCATTACACAATTCGGGAGTATTAATAAAAAAAGATAGATCGGTACAGTATCCCTAAGAATTCTTAATATAATGCTAATAATAATTATACTAGTTCACATATGTCTTTCTCCCATTAATCGGTACTAGTTGAAGAAATGAAAATTCTCATATTTGTTTGATTAGAAATGTGAAAAAAGAGAGTGCTTGAGTATTAACTTTAGCTGAATAGTTGATCGAGTTAGAATTGATTGCGAATTTAGATTTTAAAAACATATGATAAACTATCAAACTTATTCACATACGAGTTTTTTTTTTCTGGTTAGAGAAAAAAGTTGTATATGATACTTAGTCAGTTAGTCTTTGGAAACAATGTGTCATTATCACTTAATTAAGCTCGTGATCACAAGTAAGCAAGTCAGTTAGAAGAATATATTTTACAAGAAACATATATTACAGACTTGTAGGCCAAGCTAAGAACTTGATAGCAACTCTATAAGCATCTAATACATTATTGACGCGTAATATTTTTCTAAAGATTAGCGTCTTTTTTTCTTTTTGGTCAAAAAGGCAATTTAATCGTTTTCTAGGAAGCATGATTAATATAAGTTCTCACCCCTTTTCCCGTATGAAAGTTCCTTTCGTAGAATATGAATATGATAGCCACCAAACCAGCATCATTTTGTTCTTTACCTATTGTTACCAAAACAAACTCCAGTGCTTTGTTGCTAAAATTTCATTAAATGATTAGGTGTTGAAAAATATATATAAATAAATAAGAGGTATTAAAACAAATGGAAAAAAATTAGAGTGTGAAAAATATTAATCAAATCACACTACGGAAATGACTATAAAGTCTGCTAATATAATGTATTGTCAAATTATAACTATGTTTTAGAAGATTTGCTCACGGCTAGTAAAGGTTGTTTCGCAATGCCCCTGGACCTTTGATTGGCGACAGGTTAGAGAGTGATTCAGTTTATTTAATAGTCAATTTCCAGTGTTCCAAGTTTCGTTAGGTCTTTGGTGTTAGACGTCTTACTTGAGATAGATGTTTGAATTTAGAGTTAATATCATATAACTCATATGCACTTTACCCTAAAATTAACTTACCCTCCTAATTTTATCATCTTTACTATTGGACCTTCAATTTTTCATCCATCACAAAACTCTCATGACCATCAAATGACGGTTAATTCGGCACATGTACGGTATATGCCTAATTTTTTTTTTCTAATTTTACCAATTTCTTCAACATTTTAAGCTACCCATTCCTATATTTTTCCTCCAAAATCAATCACAATTGCATCTTCATTTTGTTAAGGTACGGTTTCAGTTTTTATCAATCATTTTTTATTTTTCTCTTTCATGAATAAATTGAGCTATTTTTTCTAATTGATTTTCTATGAAATAGTTACAGCTTTTTGTTTTTATAAAAAATGACTTACGATGGGAAGGTTCAAGTGATTGGAAGAGATATATTTAAGATGGTTTTTAGTAGCTTATTCGGTCATTACTGGTTTGGGAAACCATGTTAGGTGTATTGTGATAAATTCTAATGTCCACCAAAAGTACACAACAACACACCTATTATATATCCTCATTGCCATCTTATCTATGAACTTCTGTACTAAATAAGTGTAACATCTACCCATGCTTCTTTGTCTACACACCCAACTTGCTCTCTATTTTCCTATGCGTGGAAAATTATACTACAAGTAAACATGTGTTCTGATTCTTAATTATATTTAGGGCACAAGAAGAGTTACTAAACGTACTCTTCAATTTATTAAACGTGGACCTTATTTTTGGAATATAGAGCAGCGGAGCTAATGTGAACCAGAAACTTTTCATAGGATACGTCATAACAATAGATGTGAGGGAAGACTGCATTGAGATTCTTGAGATGTCTCAAGCGGCTTATGAAGGCTCTGTTGGATTCAAGCTGTCATGGACATGCAAGACCCACAGAGCTGCTCATGGGGTCTGATTTGATCCGGCCCCATACTGTCATACTTGTTCTTATCACTACATGTTGTAGGGGATTCGCAGATTCCTGGATCCGTCCTCATATTGCCATCAATGCTTCTGTTTCTAGATAATAAAGTATTCTTAGCCTCTAGAAATAAAAGCATCGCTTGATGAAGTACTTTTTTATAAAAGAAAAACTATAAAAATTTGATAGAAAGTCAATTAGAAAAAATAGCTCAATTTATTCATGAAGAAGAAAATAAAAATGATTGATGAAAACTGAAAAAAAAAATTTAAGGAGATGAATATGCAATTGTGACTGATTTTTTATTATAAAACATGGGAATGGGTAACCTAGAAGGTTGAAGAAAATGGTAAAGTTGAAAAACAATTAGGCATGTATCGTGCATGTGCCGAATAATTTGATTGTCAAGAGGATTTGTTGATGGATGGAGAAAATTAAAGGGCCAATAAAGAAGATGATAAAGTTTTCGGAGGTAAGTTGATATAGGGGCAAAGTGCATGTGGTTCTATGATGTTAACCTTTGAATTTATTATCTCAATTGTACTTTATTGTCACCTATATTTACAGAGAGGGCAATGGACTTGCCAATTGTTTGACGCCTAGACACCTCATTATAGTTACTCCTACATGATGGTAAACTGCTCTAGCCTTTTGTTCTTCTTTTATTACTTATGATATTTGTATCAAGTATTCTTTTATGTTCTGCTGATTTTATTTTTTTGTTCTATTTTGTGGAAGTTTCCTTTTAACTTTTTCTAATAAATAACTGAGTTAGGTTAAATGGTGAGAATGTTAAGGAATTGCAAGTCTAGTTGAAATGTTCAAGTACCTCCTGATTTCTTTCACAACAAACTTTTAAGAAAAAAATTATAACTAAGTTCCTTGACAATAAAAAAATGTGTATTGTTACATAATTAAACCAGAATCTAATGTCTTATTCTAAAAGGATTGACAACGTATATCTTGCACTGACCACAAATATATAAGGTAACGTCTAACATACTTGAAACTTAGGGGAAAAAGGTCAAATTGGTTTATCTAGAGATAAGAAGGAGACCTGTCAAACAAGATATATAGTAATATACATAAAATAAAGTAATATATATATATAAAGTAATATATATATATATATATANAATATTAAAAATGATAGACGGCTATCATGTGGAAGGAAAATATTGTATTCATGACACCTCGCTTACATTGTCCGATAGTAATTATTTAATTAATTTACCAAATAAAATACCAATTGCATTTCAGTAGGAGATTCTCAAATCCCATTTCATTTAATATTTTTAATATGTCAATTAAATACAGAAATATTGCCCTTAATATATTTTGTTACAAGCATTTTTCCACAATATAATTTAAAGGCTAAAGAGTAAAATTACTACCAGCATTGTGTTCAGCAGCTAAGGGGTATGATCGTGACTTCAAGTGGATGCAATTACATATGTGATCTAGTCTCATCAAAAAATATAGTCTGAGAACGTGGATATTGAGATCTGAAGCTCTAAGTCTATCCAAAAATCGTTGACAATGAGGGCTTAGACCTCTACTTATAGAGAAGCTTTCATGCGAGGTCCACTCCAACTTATAGAGAGCTTCCTCTACTTATCTGGCTGGGGTGGTTACATGATTGTTTGACAGACTTCTAAAAAAAAGATTGTGCCCTTAACAGCACTAGAATTCTAATGTAGTTATTGAGACAATTAATTTTGATTAATGATAAATAGTTTACTCATACTATGTGTGTCACTTTATTGAAAAATGTACACAAATATAATAATACTTTGTTGAGTTGGAGCTTAGCTCATGTGAACAAGTTATTTATATCAATATATATTCATGACTTGAAATGTTTATCATTCAGATTCTACTGAAGTTTAGTGCTTTACTAAATTGTAGTGCATTAACTTTATTATATAGTGTAACTTACCTTGATCTCACTAGGTGGAGAATCTGGTTAATGTGCTAATGCGTTTAGAATGCATTGAATGGATTATTGAGTTTGATTTCAACAAAAGTATTATATTTAGAAAATCATAACTCATTCTTATTACATTATGAGTGCTTTTAGTCTTGGAAAATTTATGAACTCATATTTAATAGTTCAACACTATGATTGGGATTCTATGGGTCAATATATATGTTGGTTGGATGATTAGATTGTTAGATAGTGAGGATGCTCATTAGTAGAGTCCATAGACATTTTTAAGTAAGTGACATAATACCTCTTGAGATAATCCATTTATATGCCCATAGTGTACAAAGCACTTAATATTTCTAATAGATGATTGGAGATTGAATAATTTTACTTGTGTAACAAGTGTAATAATTATCATGATTAATCAGTAGAATGAGTTTGAAAATTTAGAAATAAGAGGTACATATATATATACACACATACACACACACACACACACACACACACACACATATATATATATATTAGTTAGATAATATTTTATCTAACTATATATGGTGTTTATTATGGAGGGGCAACACAAAAGGAATAGGTCGAGGATTAATACATCTTGTAATATAAATTACGAGTGAAGTTTAATTATAAATTTATAGTGAAATAAATTATAACTAATAATTAATAAATCCGACCATGGGTTTGGTTGGTAGAATTTATTAGTTATTTAGCCACAAGTACTTTTGGTTAGAATTATGTCCATAAAATAGGGTGTAATAACTATTTATGACTATTTAATTATTTTTCAGACATTTTGTATTACTGAAATTTATGAATGAATGAAAATTTTCTATTAATTAAAGTGTATTTGTAATTTACTCAAGTCCTAGAACTATTATCAATGTAAGAAAAGTAAAGACAGATGGGTCTACCAGACAAACTCTTCTGAAATAGTTCAAAATGTTATTCACAGCCTTATGATTGATTAGGCAATCGAGTCTGATTATAACTGTTAGATTGAACTAAAAGATTCCATTCTTAGGGCATGGGAGTGGAGATTCTGACGGTTGACCGAGACATGTTGTGGAACATGTTGAATAGACCGGTAACAAATTAGTTTAGAGCAAAACTGTTTACTGAGCTCTAAATATAATTATTACACTTTAAGAGTATTTTCATAATTATCTTAATCATGAGGTGAATATGAAGCTTGACTTAGTTACTTGTGGCTTTGATACGTCCATGAGTGAGTTCGAGTTGCTGAACAATATCTTAACTGTTGAGATCGTGATTCAACTATGTTGGAATTGCGTGCTTGACAAATATGCAATTTCATGGTTAGATTGCATCAATAACAATATTACCTTATGTGTTATTGATGGGTGTGTGAATAAATAAACCGGGTCTGATACTCGATGACATGAGTCATTGAATAAAACATTGTGAATTGTACGAGAAAGTTCACTCATATGTCTATCTTATTCACAATCAATAAAATAGTTAAGGAAATAATAATTAGATGGGTAAAACGGAACTTTTATATCCCAATCTTGTTACTGGTATTCATAAGGGGTAATATGTTAAAATATTCTGTGGACCGTGAAGTAAAAGAGTTTATTTGCACCAACAGAAAAAGTAGCGTGCATGAATCGAGAGTTGATTCGGCAATGGACATATAGTGGAGTCGTACGATGTGAGGATTAAATAGGTCAAGAATTTATGGAGATAAATTCGTTGGGTATTTGAATCCTATAGCTTTATTTATGTGGGTTCATTCAATCTCAGGAGTAGCTAATGATGACAAAAATAGAAAGATAACATTAGTTGGACCAAAATGTGTTTTGGACAAGGGTGTATTTCTCGAACCCATATGTGGTGGGTTTTGTCACTTAATTAGTGAAGAGCATGTAATTAATGTTCAAATTAATTGATTTATGATTTCATGATTATTAGATAATTAGTAAATAAAATTAATTAATTAATGGTGATCAATTTAATTTATCGATTGGGATAGTTGAATTTGGACACAACATTAACTCTAAGAAAATATGCAAAATTTTGGCAATTGTAATGTATGGGGGTGAATTTTTGATAATTTTATATATAGCGGTATATGTGAAAATTTTATAAATTATCATATAAGAGATGGGAATAGGGTTGCATCCCTAACCCTACACAGTGTGTAATTACAGAAAGCAAGGAAATCACAGTTTCTCCCCCCCTTGTGTTGCTGCCAAAATTTGTTGTAGATGAATCAGTTTAAGAGCCCACACTCAAATGTTAATGACATCATCGTGAGATATTCTTCTGAATCTAATGAGGGGTTGTTGGTGTGAAAATTAATTCGAGTTCTATGAATGACGAAGAACGCAAAAAGAATCAATAAGATTCTACCAAGTCAGAAAGTCTTTGATACAACAAAAGGTATAAAATAGTTTCTACCTCTTTTGAATACGTGCAATTAAATATGCATGATCAAGCGCGTGGTTTAATTTTTAATATGATTAAAGTGGTTTTTTAGAAAGTTTTTTTTATTCCACCCACGAACGTTCGTGGTTCAACGATTTTTCTTCAAATTTTAAAACTCGATCAAACAATTGGTATCAGTGCTTTAGGTTTTTGATTATGTATATTTAGATTAACACATATGTATCGTTGGATGTTGAGATATTGACATATAATTGCGTATGGTAGATTCAAAATAGTTTTGAATGTGTTTTATGAATGGATCCTAATCTATCAGATGTAGCGTTTTGTTTTTCAATTTTAGAATTGATGTATACAAAAATCGAGGCATTGAATTTTATGTAATTTATTTGTGTTACAAAAGTTGTATCTTTTATATAAATTCCTTGTACATCGTCACCGCCGCACGCCGACATTCGCGCCTCTGCCGTTCACCGTCCTCCGTGCGTCATTTCAAGCCGCCACCCTACGTCATTACCCATCATTTTTCGCCGTCTATCACCGTAAATTGTTGCACCGTAGGTTTCCTAATTATGACTTAGGAAACCTTAGGATTTAGGAAACCTCTGGGGTTTTGGAAACCTAAGGGTTTTGAAAACCTAGGGGTTTCGGAAACCCTAGTGCGCATTGGGTCATTGGGCTAGCATGGACCACTAAGCATGTTGATGTATTGGACATATCAAGGGTTGCTTGACCCAAATAATTAGTAGGGATTTGAGATTTGATTCCAAACTCAACCCAGTACCTAAAAATTAATTTTATTTATTTCCATAATTTTTCACATTGAAGTTTATTTTATAATTTGTTTTTGAAAATAAATCAATTAATTAATTTACTTGGTAATATATTTATCAAAGTAAAAATTATTGGAAAATTAAATTTTAAATTAAAATTAAAATTTTTAAAATGGGACTGGACTTTTGTAAATAGTTACAAAGTGGTGGGATTTTTTGAAGGAGAAGGAGTAAATTACATACGACATGAAGTTTAGTTTTTAAATTATTTAATTAATTTATTATTCTTTTATGACTTGTAATTAGAAATGAGTCAATATAGAGGTTAATTATGAATATATGATTTATCATTAATCTCGTATCATCATATAACATGTCATATAGAACTAGGGATATGCCAATATCAAAATATCATGTAGCATGTATCATTGTAGTTTAATTTATAATGGGTTATAATTTAAATATTGTACGAATTTTATAAAAGTTATAAATTTTAAATTGAGATTTAAAAATTTATAAAAGTTTACAATTTTCGAAACATGTTTTTTCAAATTAATAAAAAGTTATAGTTTTTAAAAAAACAACCAAAAATCTATTTTCCAAAAACTAAGTGGGAGGGTCGTTTACATTGAAATATTCTCAAGGTCCTCAACGTAAACTTGATCGTGGCACGAGGAATATTTAGAGTCGCTCTCGTGGTCCTTTCTTCATTGGAAGAAGCTTGGGAATCGTGTTGCTTTGAGTCATGAGAAGCTAAGACTTGTAAAGGAAGTTGTGAGGCAGGACCATTCATAGACGGACCGTTAGTTCATATCAACTATTAAAATCAATGCGTTGGTTAAACACTTAGACCGAAGCACATTGAATCCCTCATAGGGGCTAGTCAATGAGGTTAAGGTGATAAAAACCATTGGTGATTGGTTAAACTAGATGTAGTGACATCTTGAGAAGCGTCAACCAAATGAGAGGAGTCTCGATGCGATAGGAGATAGCTTGGGCGTTGTCCTTGGATGAGACAAGCTATCGTTATTGATCGTAACATCATGGAAAAAATATTTTTATTGAATTTTTAAATATGTAATAATTGCATCATGTATCATACTTTACTAAATAATTGAGTATTTGTTTATATCATTTTATTTATTCTTTATAGTAATCATGTCGTTATCCTCACTCTCAACTATCTTAAACGCGAACAAACTTATTGGTGAAATTACATGGATTGGAAATGAAATCTTGATATCGTGCTAACGGTAGAAAAGAATAAGTTTGTGTTCACCACCCCTTGTACCCTTAAACCTATTGTTGAATTGACTCGAGAGGAAATGATGCTCATACTTTTTGGCTGCATTCTGATGAAATCGTCAGGTGTTACATCTTGTCTTCTGTTAGCAATATGTTGCAACAATAGAATCAGAACATGGAAACCCTTATGATATAATGTTGAACATCACCAGAATGTTCAGAGATCAGGTTCGTCAATCTAAATAGGCAAATGTGAAATTTCATGAACTACACGATGAAATCTGGAACTCCCGTCAGAGAACATATGATGCTGATCATTAGTTATCTGAATGAGATGAAGATCATGGGTGCTGAAGTAGATGGAGAGACACAAGTTGATAAGATCTTGAGACTCTGTCTGATACTTTTGAGAACTTCAAACTTAATTATTCAATGAATAAGTTGAGGCGCTCACTTCCTGAGCTTATGAAGGAGTTGCATGCTATTGAGACCTTGTCTCTGAAGGGTAAGAGGAAGGCTGGAGAGGCAAACTTTACTAAAAGCAAGCTTTCCACCTCTGGCACTAAAAAGAAACACAAAAGAGGTCCGAAGAAGGCTAAGAAGCAGAACCCGAAAACTACAAAAGGCGAGGGTACTAAAAAGTGGTTAAGTTGAAAGACAAGTGTCATCATTGTGGAGCCGCTGGCCATTGAAATCGCAACTACCCAAAATATCTCAAAGAGTTGAGATCTAAAGGTATAGTACTTGTTACTAAGGTATGTTATATGGACGACTCTACTTTTTCATGGATTGTAGACTCTGCAGCCACTAACCATATCTGTTGTTCCCTACAGGGGTTCAGGAAAATCAGAAGGATTGATGAGGGTGGGTTCAGCTTCCGTTAGGGAGATGGAGCACTAGAATCGTCCGTATCTGTTGGGACTATTAAATTATCATTTGATAACAGTTTTATGATTTTGCGTGATGTTTTTTATATGCCAGTTTTGGGGAAGAATCTTATTTTAGTAGCTAGTTTAATTGAGCAAGGATTCAGTTCGAGTTTCTTTGATAAAAATATTGGTATTTTTAGAAATGATTACTTAGTTACTTTGCACATTTGATAAATAGACTGTTTCATGTAAAACCAATAGTTCTAATGATATGTGACACTATAATGAATGTTGATTCACAAAGGGATAGTAAAAGGTTGAAATCTAACTCAATCAATCTGACCTTTTGTGGCACTTACGTCTTAGGCATATTAGCTTGGACGGGATAAAAAGACTTACGAAGGATGGTCCTTTGCAAACTTTAAGTGTGGGATCACTACCCACATGTGAATCCTGTATAGAAGGTAAAATGGCTAAGAGACCATTTTCAGGAAAATGTGAAAGAGCCACTCAATGCCTCAAACTCGTACATATTGATGGATGTGAGCCATTGAATATCCAAGCAAGAGTAGGATATGAATACTTCGTAACCTTCATTGATAACTTCTCACGTTTTGGTCATGTTTATCTAATGCGCCAAAAGTCTGAAACCTTTGAAAAGTTCAAAGAGTAAAAGGCTATGGTTGAGAAACAATTAGAGGAACAAATCAAAACACTACGATATGATCATGATGGAGAGTACTTGCTAGGAGTGTTTGAAGACTTTCTTAAGGAAGAAGGTATTCTTTCTCATCTTACAGCACCTGACACTCCAGAATATAATGGTGTGTCAGAGAAAAGGAATCGAATTTTGATGGATATGGTTAGATCCATGATGAGTTACTCATCCCTCCCAAATTTTTTCTGAGGATATGCTTGAAAACAACAGCATACATTCTAAATCAAGCTCCATCAATGACGGTGCTTAACATGCCATATGAAAGATGGAATGGACGAAAGTCATTCATTAATTACCTTAGAATATGGGAGTTCCCAGCACGTATTCTGAAACCAAAGACAAACAAGTTAATCAATCGATCAAAATTATGCATGTTTATAGGATATCCCAAAGGTACAAAAGAAAATGTATTTTATAGTCTGACTAACAAGAAAATATTTGTTAACAATAATGCATGTTTTCTTAAAGAAGACTATATAAGATGTGTGAAGCCGAGAAGCACTCTTATGCTAGAGGAATTATTAAGGGGGAGGACGCCGACTCTCCAATCAAGAGCTGTTCCTAATTCAATAATGGAAGAACCACAGCAGGGGCCAGAGCTTATGGAGCCTCAACGTAGTGGGAGGGGTGTGAGACAGTGTGACAGGTACATGTCTTACGGAGATGCCTAAACAACAGTCTCTGACAAATATGATGATGAACATGTCTCACACTTACAGGCCATGGCTAGTATAGAAGCAAACCTATGGAAAGAAGGCATGAACATTATGATATAATTGATGTACTCGAACGGAGTCTGGAAACTTGTAGATCATTCTAAAGGGGTAAAACCTGTAGGGTGTAAATAGATTTATAAAAGAAGAGGTTCAGATGGGAATGTGGAGACATTCAAAGCTAGGTTAGTAGCCAATGGCTACACCCAAAAGGAAGTTATAGACTATGGTGATACCTTCTCGCCGGTAGTCATGCTTAAATTCATCTGAATTCTCTTGTCCATTACCGTTGTCCTCGATTATGAAATCTGACAGATGGACGTAAAGACTACTTTTCTGAATGGAAATCTTGAAGATCACATTTATATGGCTCAACCAGATGGGTTAATCGAGAAAGGTCAAGAAGGAAAGGTTTGTAAACTACTGAAGTCCATTTATGGATTTAAGTAAGTGTCACGGTCATGGAATATTAGATTTGACGAAACTATCAAGAACTTTGGTTTGAACAGTTAGTGGATGAACCTTGTGTGTATAAGTTGATACACGAAGGGAAAATGGTTTTTCTAGTCTTGTACGTGGATGATATTTTACTCATTGAGAATGATGTAAGAAAATTATCCGATGTCGAGATTTGGCTTGTAAAGCAAATTGATATGAAGGATCTTGGAGAAGTTGCATTTGTCTTAGATATTCAAATCTTTCGAGATAGGAAGAACATACAATTGACATTATCTTAAACATCTTATATTGATAAAGTGATGGATTGCTTGAGTATGCCAGACTCCAAGAAGGGATATATTTCTTCCAGGCATTGAGTCAGACTCTCCAAAGAGTAGTCTCCCAAGACTCATCAAGAAGAGAAAGACATGAGAAAGATTCCCTATGCCTCAGCCATAGGAAGTCTCATATATGTGATACTTTGCATTAGGCAAGATATTTGTTATGTTGTGGGCGTAATGAGTAATTTTCAATATAATCCTAGAATCGAGCATTGGAATGTTGTCACGCATATCTTTAAATATCCTAGGAGAACAAGGAACTACATGATTGTGTATTCAGGTACTGACTTGAATATGACGGGATATACATATTCTGATTTCCAAGCAGACAAGGAATCCATGAATGGTGAACCAGTTGTATGGAGAAGTATCAAGAAATCTTACATTGCTGATTCTACCATGGAAGCTGAATATGTAGTGGCTTGTGAAGCTAAAAATGAGGCTATATGGCTTAGAAAGTTCTTGAAAACTCTGAAAGTTGTTCCAGAAGCTGACAAGCCCATGACACTTATTGAAATAACAATTGGGTTGTAGCGAATTCAAGGAACCAAGGAGCCACAAAATATCCAAGCACATAGAGTGTAAGTATCATATAATAAGAGAGATTGTTCAGCGTGGAGATGTTGCAGTAACACGCATATCGACGGTCAACAACCTAACAGATGCATTCACGAACGCTTTAAGCAGTAGATGGTCATCTGAAGGGCATGTGGTTACGAGATTATACACACATACTTTAGTCCAAATGAGAGATTGTTGAAATTATGTCCATAAAGTAGGGTGTAATAACTATTTATGAGTATTTAGTTCTTTCTCGGACATTTTGTATTACTGAATTTTAGAAATGAATGAAAGTTTTCAATTATTTAAAGAATACAAACAATAATTTTTCAATAATCTTTGAACCACCCATTAAAGGTAATTTATTTTGTTTATTTTTATGATACAAAATGCACCAAATGGAACATTCAAAAATGAATTTTTTTAACCTTTACCTTAAAATAAAAAATTGGATAGCATTTGATTAAATTTTATAACCATTTTATAATGGGTGTTGTAAGGTGCTAATACCTTCCCCACGCACAAAGGTTGAACCAAAGGATGCTGGTCTTGGAACATGGGAGCGGAGACTCTGACAATGACCTAGACATGTAGTGTAACATGTTGAATAAACCAGTAACAAATTAGTTTAGAGGAAAATCGTTTATCGAGCTCTAAATCTAATTGTTACAATTTAAGGGTATTTTTATAATTACCTCAATCCTGAGGTGAATACGAAGCTTGACTTAGTTACTTGCGAGCTTTGATATGACAAAGGAGTGAGTTCAAATTACCGGACAATACATCGGCTATTGGGATCGTAATTCAACTATATTGGAGTTGCGTGATTCACAAATATAGAATTTTTTGGTTAGATTGCATCATCAACAATATCACCTTATGCTTTATTGATGTGTGTATGAATAAATAAATCAGGTCTGGTACTCGATGACATGAGTCATTGAATAAGACATTGTGAGTTACACGTGACACTTTACTGACATGTCTTTCTTATTCACAGTCAATAAATGAGTTAAAAAATAATAACTAGATAGAGGTAAGATGATAATTTTACATTCCGCACTTTTTTCCAATATTCATGGGGTAGTAGTTAAAATAATCCTATGGGCCATGAAATAAAAGAGTTTATTTACACCAACAGAAAATGTAGCGTCTTTGAATTGAGAATTGATTCGACATCGGGCCTATAGTGGAGTCATAAGATGTCATGATTAAATAAGTAAAGAATTTATGAAGATAAATTCATCGGGTATTTGAACCCTATCGCTTTATTCATGTGAGTTCATCCGGTCTTAGGAGTAACTCATGAGGACAAGAATAAAAAAATAACACCATTTAGACCAAAATGTGTTTTAGACCAAGGTGTGTTGAACCCATATGTGGTGAGTTTTCACTTAATTAGTGAAGAGCATGTAATTAATGTTCAAATTAATTGATTTTTTATTTTTTATTATTTGATAATTAGTAAATAAAAGAAATTAATTAATTAATTAATTGATGAAGATCAATTTAATTTATCAATTGAGATTGATGAATTTGGACACAACATTAACTCTAAGAAAATATGCAAAATTTTGGCAATTGTAAAGTATGGGGTGAATTTTTGGTAATTCGACATATAAGGGTATATGTGCAAATTTCATAAATTATTATATAAGGGATAAGAATAAGGTTGCATCCCTAACCCTACACAGTGTGTGATTACATAAAAATAGAGAAAACACAGTTTCTCTCCCCCCTTATGTTGCCGCCAAAATTCATTGTAGAGGAAGATATTTTTTGTTTTTCTTCCCTAGTTGTTTTGAGAACCCACACTCAGTTCCTAACGACGTCCTCGAGATATATTTCTGAATCCAACGAGTGGTTGCTAGTGTGAAGACTAATTCGAGTTCTACGAAGAAAGAAGAACGCGAAGACAATCAAAAGGATTCCACCAAGTTAGAAAGTCTTTGATACATCAAAAGGCATAAAATAATTTCTACCTCTTTTGAATACGTGTAATTAAATATGCATGATCAAGTGTGTGGGTTTAATCTTTAATATGATTAATATGGTTTTAGAAGAAATTTTGATATTCCGCCCACGAATCGTTCATGGTTCAACTATTTTTCTTTAAATTTTTAAAACTCGATCCAACACTTTTAGCCTATTGTTTATAGATATTGTCGTAGAGATAATAAATAGATATGACATGAATACCTAGTAATCAACCAAGTCGGTCCTAATTGTAGCGATGAAGATTATTAATTAAAATTAGTTTAATTAGTTTTAAATAAGAATAATTTTAGTTAATCTTGATCATTGGATTAACAATTAATTTTAACCATTAGATTTCTATATAAATATGAGGCTTCTCTCACATATGCATGTGAAGCCTATTGGCATCATTAGTGAGAGAAGAGAAAACCCTAGGGAGACTTATTTTTCTATCTACCCAGAATTGAGATGATGAAAGTTTTGATTTTTCTTCAAAGTGCCCACTCATAATCAGTTGACGACACCATGAATAACAAGGAAGATGGTGAGATATCAATTCACAATTCAATGCTGTTCATGGTGATAACAGGCGGTTCACATCAACAACAAGCAACAATGTAGACGGCGGCATGGGCGGTGATTCTTTTCAATGTTTCAAAAATGTTCACGTGCAAATCGAGGATAGTTCATGCTTACATCAAGAAGACAGACCGTGAAGAAAAAGCATTGATTTTGGGGTTCACGAATTAGGGGTATTATTTCTATGCGTGTTCTAGGATAGACTAAATTGTTTAATAATCATATTTTAATTTCGAGACGTTTCCACTACGCAAATCCCTTCACTAATATATTGACTAGTTGGCAGTAGACCTTATAAAATCGCACATCAACAAGTCTGGTTCAGATGACAACGTCCAAGCATCATTGTAACTATAGTCATATGTGGGTAGGGTATTGGCACATCCACGGCCCTCAATGAAAGTATATTGGTGAAGGGATGTCCTTTACAATACAACATAATTGACTAAATTCTATCATATCACAACCCTCAGAAATATTTCCTGCAGTAAAAGGGTCTACTTATGTTTTTGTCACTTGGATTAGTGTTTATAAGGTTATTGATTGATTGGTTGAAAGAATACAAGATATAATTTTGATGTGAGTCAAGTAAACACCTTGAAAGTCAAATATGATATTTGACAATAATTCATTGAAGAAATCATGTACCATCTTAGCGAGTGAAAGTGAAGTGGTCAACTTGTGGTTAAGGGGTACACCCACATACAAACTCTAGTAAAAGAGTTATTCTACAACATTAGTCATATTTGTAGTTTATTTTTATTTCAATTAAGCCACTTTAGTTAAAATACATTAATTTTGAAATCTTTCAACCTAATTCGTTTCCAAACAACCATTTATATATAAAATCCTTCGAAAAAGTATAATTAATAACCTTTCAATTACATATTGGTATGATTAAAACTTAATATATCTACCATCTGGTATCAATATTAGTACATGAGTAACTTAATTAGAATTTAAAGATGAGATTAAATAATAAGAAAATACGATTAAATAGAGTTTTAAGGAAAGTATGGGTAAAGAGAGTACTTATACGTTAAAGCTAGTGGTAGCGGTCTTGTATAATAGGGTTTCATTATAAAATAAAAGTTATGACCTGCGTGATGCATATACTAAATTATGAAAAGTTCAATATAGAATATAATTATAAAAACAGTCAAAATCTATGAGTGTCTCTACCATGTAACCTGAATTAAAATTATAATTTGGTTTCATGATTCTGGTGCTGTTACCTTATTTGTGACAAAGATAATTTATTTCTTAAAAATATTAGATTATCTCTAGTTAGATTTTTTAATATGAGCAAATATTTAGATTTTTAGAATGTTGAGTTCAGATATCTGTTCTGAATAGATTAGAAAAGATCTGAATCTAGTTTTTAAAAAGAAAGAAGATGACTAATTTTCTTGGGAATAAATAAGGGTGAGCAAAAAAACTGACGAACCGACTAAACCGCTCAAACCAACTCAAATCATAATCAATTAGACAGGTTAAATAATAAAAATGGTTTAGTTTGATTTCTTTACAAAAATCATTAAATTCGATTTTGATCCGATTTTTTCTTAAAATAACCTAACACAAACTGAACTGACTAATTAGACATAAGGATAAACAAGCCATAAACCTAATTTCATCACAATCCAACTCAATATTCATGCAAAACACGACCTTATTATAATGAAATAAGACTCATTAAATATTTATTATTATGCATAAATTATTTTATTAACTAAGTTATCTAATGAAATAATACTCATTTTATCGAGATGATTTTTTTAATTAATTTTATTGATTTTAAATACAAACTAAATAAAACTGTCAACCCCACCCAAATTAAATGAATAATTAATGATTTAATTTGTATTCATTTATATGTTTGATTTAATTTATCCATTTATAAAATCGATTATACTTGTTTAATTATTGAATCAATTAAAATCAAATTGTCGAATGAACACCCGTGTGATTAAATAAAGAAAAGCATGTGGTGTAGTAAAGAGGAGGAAACTAAAAGCAGCGAAAGAATGACACCTGTCTCATATGTTTACTCAATCTCCCACAAGAACCCTATCAGCCTTAAAGCGAAAAAACACAACTCCACGTGTCAGCGCGTCCATTCTTCTCCCTCCTGGCTGTACGCTACGCTGCCATCGACTACATCAGCAGTATGATTAAAAAACGTGTGTTTTGTGCGCAATCACTCACGTGGACCCCTCAAACAGTCGCTCTCACCCCGGCTAATTTTCCGACCAACACCGGCATATATTGGACGTATAATCGATTAAAGCATATGCGGCAAATGTAAGAGAAAATAAATATGGAGAGATAATTAATCCATTGAAGAAAATATTGCTGAATTATAAAATTACAACTTAATTCAGAATTAAGAAAAACTTTCTCGTTGAGAAGAACAACAGAAAACTCGCATGTTTTCACTGTTGCAAAAAGGAGATCGGCTACTGTATACAATAGGATTTTAAGTTTTCTTTTTTTGTATTTTTTTTTATTTTGGGTGTTTCTGAAGATTCTGGAAAGCGAAAATAAATTCCGATGATTCCCGGCGGCGATGGAAAAATGGGAAAAAAAATCAAGCGGTTTCTGGTGGAGAAACGTTGAGATCGAAATCATGGATTCTTCGAGGCTTGAGATGGTGATGATTCAAGTCTATGACGGATGAAGAATCAGAGTCACTCTGTACGCCGCCATTACCGCCGGTGAAATCCACGTGGTGACGATGATCGAAACTCAGCCCTTGATACTGTTGACCTTTCATCATCCCGGCCTGAATAGCGGCGTCGAAGAAGAGAACCTGGTTCATCGCCGGCACAGTGCCGGGAAAAACTCCTCCAACAAACGGAAATCGCTGTTTCTGAAACGGAAGCCTCGCGGATCCAGTTGATCCAAGCCGACCGTTTCCATGGGAGAGATTTAGATCCAAAGGTGAGGAATCGACCATCAGAGCCGGCTCGCGGCTGGAGGACTCTACCGTGCTACTCTGGCTCGGGCTCTGATTCTGATTAATTCGAATAATATTCTCATCCGAATCCTCAACCGGAAACGGAAAATTAGTCTTAGCCTTAGCGCCGCGGAATTCTCTAGCGGCGGCGTCGTACGCTCGAGCGGCTTCCTCCGCTGTATCGAAGGTACCAAGCCAAACCCGGCTCTTCTTACCGGGATCTCTGATCTCGGCGGCATATCTTCCCCATGGTCTCTTCCTCACTCCTCTAAAATGCACCTCCTTCACACTCCCGTTCACCTTAACGGCAACCGCCTTCTCCCTCGGCGTCATACCACTTGATTTCCCAAATTAAAAAAGAAATCTGAAAACTCTGTTTGTTTCTCGGGAAATTGAGGTGAGAAATACGAGATTAGAGGTGAAGTTGAGCTACAGAGAAAGGAGGGACGGGCATGATTTTATAGAGGAATCGGCTATTGAATTAATTAGAGAGAGGATTAGGGGTAGCAGTCAACAAGGGATTTGACTGAGAAAGGGGCGGCTGATGAGAAGGGTATGGAGGTAATTTAGTCCGAGGCGCTTGACTACGTGGCATGTTGGGTTGTCATTATAGCAGGCCTATGGGATATGTTAGGAAATGTAATTATCATTATCGGTATCTAACGGCTGCTAGTATTTGATACTGTTGTTTTTGTGCAGGGGATGCTGCCAACAACCACGCGCCTCCTACTTTTGCAATTCTTTATTTAGCTCGTTGATGTGTAAAATTTGTTTTTTTTTCATTCTTAAACATAATCTTAAATATTTTAGCATACCAAGTATTAATCAATTTATTCCTTTTTGTACAAATTAGTTTAATTCTTATTTAAAGGATTGAACAACTTTTTAGGTAATTTTATCCACATTTATAATTTTATCAATTTAGTTTTATAAATGGGGATGGTAGTCAATTGAGTTTTTACAAAGAAGAAATACTACTATTCAAATATATCATTGTTCGTATTGCTGTAGATGAACGAGTGTTAAATATACAATAAGTTTATTGACTTGATATTGGCATAGGGCCTAGCCAAATAGATATTGATCAATGATTCAACGATCAACTTAGTATATGATTTCAACTATTAAACACTTAAAGGCAATAAACTCAGTGTATGATTACAGCTATGACGTGCATCAGACTCCTGTACTACAACACAACCTCTTTGTTATTTATCATCTACTTGTAAATATGATGATTGTTGTGCTTATCTTGTTGGATAAGACATAAATATTCATTGAGAGCTTATCACTCAAATTTGATAAACTTGTAAGGATACTCATTAATTTAAGGCTCTTAGTGTCCTTAATATGTGAGCACATTAACTTATAGGATGAGACTCAAACATATATGCATGACGAAGTCATACGATAAGTTTGATTTTGTCATGCGAATGTTATTATGTTTTGTTTAGTTAATGATGCTGTGACACGACCATTTAGCATTTTCTCGGGTCTAATGCAGACCTAATAGAGGACTATTATAGTTTCTAACTAGGTCCATTAGCCATTGCATGCACTTAATTTAGACTAGGCCAAAGCCATTTACGTCCCTCAGTAGTATACCCCAAATTCGTAAGTTTGAGTGAATAACTCAAGCATTAGAAGTAATGTTATCTCGTTCTACCTATTTTCGGATGAGGATGATGGTCTGTTGAGTGAACTACATTTAGATTAGGATAACTCTTATCGTATAGGAATGAGTCTCTTCGTTGGATAAACTTCATTTAGATTATCCTTCTTCGGATAACATTTCTTGCGGTTTAGTAGTAAGCGCAACTTGGTTGTGTGCCTTGCATAGTTAAGTTAAGGCTTTCTCTTGTCGTCAACAATGGTACAATTGGACCAAGTGCCTAAACATGGCTAAATTGAATGCCTAACATGGTAAATTTAGGACTTTTTCTTGGTGTTGGCTGTAAACGAGGCTAGACTGAGTGCCTAACATTGTAAAAATAGAGCTTTTCGGGGTTGTGACCATCAATGCGACGCAACTAGATCGAGTAAATATTTATTGAGGTATTTTCAGATTCTCTTTTATTATTTATCATTGATGAAGTGATAAATTCATAATATATGTTATTTGTGAATTGTTTATCGATCGTTTAATGCCAAATTTTTAAATGAAAATGTTTAATACTCGCATATGAACTTTTTTGTACAACGTATTATTGACTAAATTTTGACCATAGTATACATGTCGAATAGTACTTTATATTTTTATCATTCATAAATTAATTAATTATGACTTTCAAAGATGATATGAATTCATTAGTCAAATTAAACAATCATAAAGAGCTCCTCTTAGAACGAAGTATTTTTATTTATGACATAAATGAAATCTCAATTTATGCAATGTTGAAGGATTAACGAAATTCAAAATAATGAAAAATTATATTGACGCATTTGATTAAATTCTCATACTCATATTTTAGAGGTCGTCAGTTTAATTCATATTCTTCTGTTTTGTAATATAATTTTGATAAAAAAAATGAAATTCTGATTATGTGGGTGTGAGACGAGCGCGTGGGGATTCAGTGGTTGTAAAGTTGGAGTCTCCAGCAGGTCGAACAAAGTTGTCGGCATATTCTCCGATATCGCCGCGTGACTTGGATTTTGTTTTTCCTTTTTATTTCGTCACTTTCCTTTTATTTTCCCTTTTGAATCGCTCATTTAGACCAACAAGTGCTTAACAATAACCAGGCGCTGCTTGCAACGCGTCTATTGTTAATTTTACGCGTGGTTAATGCGGGCGTGGGCAAACTCACTCTACCCACGTCCAACGTCTGCTATGAAACACATGGGCTGTGGTTTATTAGGGCAGTACCACTGCAATCCGCAACTTGTTACTCCACGCGCCTCTTTGTTGTCGCCTGTCTGGTTGGTAACATACAGGCTCGACGACTTAATCTATGGTCTCCTCAAACAGTACTCTCTCTCCTTTTTTCCCCTTAAAAAACTTATTCGTGTATGATTTGTTTTTTTCAATTTGTTCCCTACCTTTTTTTTCAGGTCATCAGTCCAATCTACAATTAAGGTTTTATTTAATACATATTTAACATTTATGATCTAGGGTTTAGATGAACGGTTATAAAGTTGTAACATTTTTATAAAATTATTGTTTTCCTCTCACATATTATTATCTTTATATTATTTTGTTTTTAAAAAATTGAGAAAAATGAAGGATGTATTCTACATTTTTCTTATCAAAAAATGAAGTGTGATCTAAGGATAATAAAAATAATTATAAAAAACACAGCGGCTATTAATAATCTCCTTGATATAAATCGCATGCCGTTTTATATAAATCTAAATATATAGTGACAAATCAAAAATTGAAAATAAAAAGTATGGACATTCTGTAAATGTAAGTATAAAATTGGTACTCATTCTTGTAGCACAAACATAGTGCGAAAAAAGTGAGATTCAAATTTAAAATTAGATGAATGAAGTAGTGCTATATATTTAGCATGGTTCTTTAATAATAGTATAGAAAATACTTGTTCTTATTCGAAAATACATTATTGTTTATCTCTAAATTTATTCTTATGGATTTTAGTATTTCTCCACATAAGTTTTTAATATATGTATGATTTATTCAATTCTCCACCCATCTCATTAATTAATTAAAATTAAAATATGTTAAAACATTATGTGGAATAGTGCTGAACTCTACGTCCGTGATTCAATCTTGAATCATTGTAATTTCCTCATCACTGACAAAAAAATATATAAATAAAATTAAAGATGTAAATAATTTTCTAAGAAAATAAATGTTAATAACTATTATCACACCATGTATATTAATATGAACTGCTCATCGCCTTTATGTATTTTTTTAGATTTCTTACACTAGATCAATGTTATTTTGGAAAAAATTTCTGATAGTGTTGCATATTAAAAACTCAATACTCATTTTGAATCATCTTATATCACATGCTTTAAACTATAATTTTTATTTATATTTGAACGAAAAAAATACATGACCTCTTAAAACACTACAAGACTACATCGGCCAGAGGTAACATAGCTCTGTCATCTCGGATGAGGTAGCCCTACCTGCCCTAATTGCCCCACGAGCTAGTCGAGCCACGTTGACTAGAGCAGGTAAGAGCGGCAAGAATACGGAGGTTAGTCGAAGAAGCTCGAAAGACCCACCATATCAGCACCATCATTACTCGCTGAAAGTAACCCTCCACGTGGTACCTCTCCATTGGGTAAAGTACCCATCAGGTCCAATCATCATTACGATGTGTCAAATAGCCCACATTCATCCACCCCACCTCCACTCGGGTTTACTCGTGGAATATCAGCATTGAATGCCCCTCACCTTTATGTCAGCTCAGGGGGATAAGGGCATTTAAAATCACCCCATACCCCGTCGTAGGAGTCAAACATCCCATCTCCAAAGCCTCTCCAACACTTTTTACCCCGTAAGCCTCAGATAAAAATACCCACTCCTACCCAAGGGGAAGGTAAGTGAAAATCTACCTAAAGAATCTCTGGACTCAGATATAAATGTTTTCAAGGTGATAATTTTGATGATTACAGATAATATATGGACTAATATTTTAATTAAGTGTGTAGGTTCTAAATAAAATGAAAATAATGTTAAAAACACTTAATTGTAAGTATTTATGTAAAAAGAATAAAGGGCAGTCAAAACTGTAAATGACGAGACACGCGCAACATATTACGATGAACGAAGCAAATCAAACGAAGTTCAAATGACATAAATCAAAGTTGGCTGAACTTAGAATGCTTTAGTGAATTCAGAACCAGACCGAACCGCTCATGAAGAAGCAAACTGTAGAAGACCAAACCAGTCAAAATTATGTGAAAATGTCAAGGCTCGATTAACCCTCGATTCGGTGTCCAAACCGGCTCAATTTTGGAGGTCAATCTAGTGAGAAAATGGTGGACTGATCTGGAACTGGTCAGACCGGTTCCCTAACCGGTGTAACCAATTTGGAAATTATGGTAATTTCTTGCCTAATTGCTAAAATCGATAAGACCAGTGGAGAAACCGGTGTGATCGGTTTGTCAAAAATGAAAACTTCCTTTTTGAAGACTGGTCAGTTCGATTCTCCAACCGATTTGACCAGTTTCAATAGTGATTTTCCATCACTATATAAACCCACTGACTTTTTATTCCATCACACCTCTCCTCTCCCTCTTTAAAAGGCTTGTATTTTAAATAAATATTTGAGATATTTTCTAGAGAAAGGCTAGTACAAATATTGAGCGAAAAATTGAAAGACCTACTCTTTGAGAGGGTAAGAAATGTTGTAAGAAATTTGAAGATCTCGACTGAGCTACATTATCAAGGTCTGATTGGCACCATAAGCTAATAGGCTTTGTGAAAGATTTGGTCTTCACCCGTAAGAAGATCATGAGGGGAAAATCTTCAAGGGGGTCCTTGAAGCATGGACGTAGATATAGGTTTTTTTGAACCACATAAAAATATTGTGTGTCCTATCTCTATCTTCTCTACTCTTTTATTCTCGTACGTTTAATTTCTGCATCCCTGCATCGTTATTATTTTATTTATTTATTCTGCGCGTTTAAGCTTCCTCATATTATTGAATTGTGTAATTATTATTTATTCCTTGATTGTTTATTTATATCAATTACTTTATTTCAAGCAATTCAATTATTTTATTTCAAGCAATTTGTTTATCAAATTTCAAAATCTTTCTTTTAAATTATTTCTCCTTAATAAAGGAGTGTCATATCGATCCTACAATTGGTATTAGAGTTTGGTGCTCAAATATCTAAGACTTAATAGTCTTGAGCAACGACACCATCTTTTGGTTTTCAAGAAGGGCAATCAATTTTTAAACCTCCATTTTTTGATGGAGTAGATTTAAATTTTTGGAAAATTAGGATGAGAATTTTTATTCAATCCATTGATTATAATTTATGGAAAATTGTCGAAAATTCTCCTTACGTGCCTAAGTCACAAGATTTGACCAAGAACAATAAAATAAAATTGTCTTTAAATGCTCAAGCTATAAATATTTTATATTGGGCCTTAAGTGCAAATGAATATGATCCTATTTGTATGTGTGAATCTGTAAAAGATATTTGGCATGTATTAGAAATCACACATGAATGCACAAATGAGGTTAAAAACTCTAAGATTGATATTCTCATGCATGAATATAAAATGTTTAAAATGTGTGAAACTGAAAGCATTGAAGATAAGTTTGCTCGTTTCAATAGTATTGTAAGTTCTCTTAATGCTCTTGGTAAGACCTTTACAAATAGTGATTTGGTGAGTAAAGTTCTTAGGTCATTATCAAGAGTGTGGGAGAACAAGGTAATTGGTATTTAAGAAGCGAAAGATCTTAAGACGCTTTTTCTTGAAGAACTCATGGAATCATTGATGACTCATGAAATGAAGAACATGGAAAAAGATATGGACTATGTAAAAGGAGAAAATCTGTTATTCAAAGTCACATCAATTAAGAGCGAAAGTGAAGATGAATACGAAGATCAAATGCACTTCACAAAAAGCTTCAAAAGCTGCTCACTAGGTGAAGACGCACTTCAAAGAAAAAACCCAAGGAAAAGAAGCCCGATTGTAAATAAACATGAAAATGTACATATGTGCATAATGGCACACGTGGACAAGGTTAGTAAGTCAAACCTTCAATATAATCTTGATTCTCGAGAACTCACATGAATTTATTTATTTGTGCATTTTGAAAAATGAAATATTTTTATTTATAAAAATGCATACATTAAGGGGGAGATTTTTCAAAAAATGACATTTTTAAAATGAGGAGAGTTTTTCTAAACAAATGACATGTCTAATTCTTTTTTTCAATTTCAGAGAGGGAGAAATATAGTTGGCTGCAAAAGGGAGAGGATTTAAAAAAAATTTAAATTTAGAAATATCGTTGCATATGCGTGTGAGAAGTTTATAGTTAGTATATTTTTGCAACCAATTGTTTGTCATCGTTAAAAAAGGGGGAGATTGTTGACATTAGTTAAGATGATAATTTTGATGATGACAAATAATACATGGACTAATATTTTAATTAAGTGTGTAGATTCTAAATAAAGTAAAAATAATGTTGAAAACACTTAACCGCAAGTGTTTATGCAAAAATAATAAAGGACAATCGAAGCCTTAAATGGCGAGACACACGCAATATATTATGAAGGACATGAAGCATATCAAATGAACTCCAAATGACCTAAATCAAAGTTGGCTGAACTCAAAATGTTTCAAAAAATTCAGAACCAGACTGAACCACTTATGAACCAAAACCATAGAAGATCGAATTGGACACAAATGAAAATGTCAAGTCCCGGTTCACCCCGATTCGATATCCAAGCTGGCTCAATTTTAGAGGTCAATCTGGTGGAAAAATTGTTGACCAATTTGGAATCGGTCAAGCCAGTTCGCTAACCGATGTGATCGTTTGACAATTATGATAATTTCTTGCCTAATTGCTAAAACTGGTCAGACCGATAGAGAAACCAGTGTGTCCGGTTTGTCAAAAAGGAAATCTTCCTTTTTGATTACCAGTCAGTCCAATTCTCCGATTGATTTTAGTAGTGATTTTCCATCACTATATAAACCCACAGATTTTTCATTCCATCACACTTCTCCTTCTCCTCTCCAACAAAGTTTCATAGTATTTTATTCTTTGAGATATTTGTATTTTGAGCGAATATTTGAGATATTATTATAGAGAAAGGCTAGTACAAATTGTGAGCTGAAAAATGAGAGATATAGTCTTTGAGAGAGTGAGAAAATTTGTAAGATATATGAAGATCTTGACCAAGTTACATTCTCAATGTCTGATTGGCACCATAAGTCAATAGAGTTTGTAAAAGGTTTGGTCTTCATCCGTAAGAAGACCGTGAGGGAAAAATCTTCAAGAGGGTATCATTGAAGCGTGGACGTAGGGATATGTTTTCTCGAATCACATAAAAATATTATGTCATATCTCTTTCTTCCTTACTCTTTTATTTACATGCACTTTAATTTTCGTACTTAATTTCTCACATGTTTAATTTTTGCATCCTGCATCGTTTTTATATTATTTATTTATTCTACACGTTTAAGCTTCCAAACATTATTTAATTACGTAATTATTATTTATTACTTGATTGTTTATTTATATGAATTGCTTTATTTCAAGCAATTTGTTTTTCAAATTTCAAAACATTTCTTTTAAACTATTTTCTCTTAATAAAGGGATGTTGTATCGATCCTACAAGGAAACCCTAGTGGCCATATTGAGAAGCATGATCATTCATTCATGGGTGAGGTGGTCCATGGCCAAATACGACCCTGTCTCCCTCACCAAGCTGCAGACTAGAGTGAAAAAGTACATCAGCGTGGAGTACGTAATCTGAGCTGAAAGAGAGTTGGAAAGGCCAGCTGGTCAGAACCTTCAAAAGGGTAAAGAAGTGCGGGAAGACAAGAGAGGGCACCCCCATACCTTCAGACATGACCCCTCCCCCGATCGAGCTCAGAGCAACCTTTCCCAGTCAACGGGAAGGAAAAAACCCTTACCAGACCAGCCAATTCGTCAGCTGCACCCCTCTCACGACTAAGAGAAGGGAGGTCCCGTCCCCAGCCTCTCTAAAAGGTAGACCCCTTTCTTGAGATCTGCATGTTTAGACCATCAGTTGAACAACATGCCCACTTCATTTTGAGCCTGATGGTGGATGGATCTACACCACATCCCGCAGCCCTTAATATGTAAGTTGTTCTACTTGATGCTCAGTGGAGCCTCCCAAAAGTGGATAAGGTAGTTGAAGTCCAACTCCATTCATTCATTCATTGAGCTTTCTAACCTGTTTGCTGGGTAATTTATGGGAGGAAGAGAGTGGAGGAGGCCAACCTCTTACTTGATGATGGTAAAGCAGCGGCCTGATGAGTCGCTGAAAGGACTACATGAATCACTTCAACCTAGAGTCCTTGCAGGTTGACAATGCCAATGAGGACATGTTGGTGGTCGCGTTGAGGAGTGGAATCACCCACTCTAAGATGAGGTCGTCGATGGCCAAGCACGACCCCGTCTCCCTCATTGAGCTCAAAACTAGGATCCAAAAATACGTAAGCGTTGAAGAGGTGATCCTAGCCGAGAGGGAGTTGGAGAGGTCGAGCGCTAAAAACCCCCAAATGGGGAAAGAACCGCGGGAGGACAAAAGAAGCCGCCTCGCCAAACCCTCGGATCTGGAGCCAACCTCATCTGAAACCCACCCGCACCCTTCAAACCAGCACGAAGGGAGGAACCGCCACTTGGCCAACCAGTTCACCACTTAGACCCTCTCACGGCCAGGCGATATGAGATTTTCAACATCATGAGGGATAAAAGCTTGTTAAAACATCCCCAGGTCATACAGACACCTGATGAAAAGAAGAATACCATAAAATATTGTAGGTATAATAGGGATTTCGGGCACAATATGGAGGGGTGTTTCGACCTTCGTGAAAAAATATTGGCCTTGATTCAGAAGGGGTACCTCAAAGAGTTTGTGGGCAGTCACAGGAATTACGAAGATTGCAGCCTCCAGGCAAGAAAGAAGGATGGAGAGACAACCTGACAAAATATTGATAGGCCATGAAGCCCGGTAATGGAGATTAAGATGATATTTGGGTGGGGGGCTGCGCTTCGGACTCGAATCAAAAATGAAAAGCGGTGGCTTGGGAGGCAGGACACCCGGTGGTCTTCACCATCCTCCCACGGCCACCTCAAGCCAAAGCAAATGACGTTATAGAGTTTCAGAGGAAGAGGCACGTCAAATCCATAAGGTGTACACTGATGCATTAGTCATCTTCCCCTTAATCACAAATATCAAGGTTTGGCGAATCCTGATCGACGACGGGAGCTCAACCGACGTACTGAACTACTCTATCTTCTTGCAAATGGGATTAGATCCCAAACAGCTTCCCTTGTGCTCTTCTCCCTTGGTAGGATTCGGGGGACACAAGATCATCCTGGAAGGCGTTATGGAGCTCCCTGTGGCCCTAGGTGCAGCTCTGCGGCTAGCCACCAAGCTGGTAGAATTCACGATAGTAAGGTGCAGTGAGGTGTACGATGTCATTCTTAGCAAACCCGCCATCCACAAGTTTAAGGTTGTGCCTTCCACGTACCATAGGATCTTAAAGTTCCCTACCCCTGCGAGTGTGAGACTAGTGAGACGGGATCAAAAGATGTTGAAGGAATGTTACACGATAGCCCTAAAGAAAAATGAATTAACTGGGGTGACAGAGGAGGGGAAAAATAAAAAAGGAGCCATGTAATCAAGCGAAGTTTATCAATAAAATGTGCGTTTGCCCACGAAGTAGGATCAAAAGAAAAAGTGATGTCTCACAAAGCGCTTTAGCTCGCTAGATGGGAAAGGAACTCTATTTAGAGTAGAAATTCCTGGTTAGACTCTAAACAAGGAAAAAGTGATGTCTGGCTAACGCTCTAGCTCGTCTGATGGGAAAGGAGCTCTATTTAGAGCAGAAATGCCTGGTTAGACTCTGAACAAGGAAAAAATGATGTCTAGCGAAGCGCTTTAGCTCGCCAGAGGAGAAATGAGTTCTAGTCTGAGTAGAAATGCCTGGCTAGACTCCAAACAAGGAAAAAATGATGTCTAGCGAAGTACTCTAGCTCGCTAGATGACAAATGAGCTCTAGTTAGAGCAGAAATGCCTGGCTAGACTCCAAAAGATGAAAAAGTGATGTATGGCGAAGCGTTCTACTCATCAGATGGGAAAAGTGCTATATTCAGAGCAGAAATGACTGGCTAAGCTCTAAACAAGGAAAAATTATTGTCTGGTAAAGTGCTCTAGCTCACCAGACAGGAAATGAGCTCTAGTCAGAGCAGTAATATCTAGCCAGACTCCAAATAAGGAAAAATGGTCTTGCAAAGTGCTCTAGCTCACTAGATGGGAAATGAGCTCTAGTCAGAGCAAAAATGCCCGGCTAGACTCCAAACAAGGAATATGTTATGTTTAGCGAAGCATTCTAGCTCACCAAATGGGAAATGAACTCTATTCAGAGCAAATATGCCTAGCTAGACTCCAAACAAGGAAAAAGTTATGTCTGGCGAAGCGCTCTAGATTGCTAGATGGGAAAAGAGCTCTAGTCAGAGTAGAAATACTTGGCTAGACTTTAAAAAGGAAAGGCGCTGACCCGAGCAGAGGATAACTAACCAGGTGCCTAAGCAGAAAAGGTCTAATGACTGAGTAAGAATGTCTGGTTTAAACTTTACAAAAAGAAGAGGTGGCCTGGCTCGCCCAGGCAAAAACGCCCGAGTAAACATTAAAAAAAGGAAATCATGCTTGTTCTCTCGCTCGTCAAATTGGAACTTCGATGGTCCATGGATTTTCCTTCCTCCTTTTGCCGCATTTCGCTCAAAGGGTTGAAGGGAGATAGTGCATCAAGCTGTTCGCAAGGGCCAACTTGATCCTCTTCCCCAGGGATCCCAGATGAGGGAACCCTAAGAGAGCCGCCGACTCCAACTACCGTCCATGTACGATCCTGGATCAGGGGTACCTGAGTAGACGACAAACAAGCTTGAGACATGCCCGCTCGAACAGACCTCATGCAGGGGCAACGTAAATGACTCCCCAAGATTATGATAAGATTGTCTGATCCAACCTCTTTACCTAGGATAAAGGAAAAAGGTAACCTCATTACCCAGGATAAAGGGAATGATTACTTAAAATATTCATACAGCAAGAACGAGGAAATATCAAAACTTCCAATCTAAAGCATGTTAAAGCTCAACAATAATAAAACTTAGGACCTTAAGGCCTGACCAAATGTTTGAGACCAACAAGGATTATAAAAAATTGCAAGAAAGAAGACAGAGCCATCAAAGAAAATATTTTTTCATTCGAAAAGAAAAGGAAAAGGAAAGAAGTAGCAACAGAGAAAGGACATTATAAGTAATAAAAAGCAACAAATTAACCAACATGGGCTAGTGGAGCCTTGACGTCTTCAATGGCATGGCAGGATCCAAGGGAGCCTTGGCGAAATTAATAGCTTTAACCAGTCCTGACGATGGCGGAAGGACCTCCTCCTCAGGTTGACCCAAAGGTAAAGAATGGGAAAGCTCCACATCCAACTCGATGAAATATGATGAACCTCGCAAACTGGGAGCTCAAGAGAGGCAGGTAGGAGGCTGGGCCTGTCTGGCTAGACAAGAGCAGAACGCGGCACGCCGACAAATTTCTATGCTTCATGAGCACCAGGGACCATCACCCTCTCGTAGCCAAGTCCACAGGAGTAGGCGGAGGATCTAGAGGACAACTGAGAAAAATTAAATCCCACTCACAATGATTGTTCACGACCTTCATGACATCTCACATACCTCATAGCGAATTTTATAAGGAGATTTGTTTGAAACTTTGAGGATGCCTTAAAGTCTTTCATCCCCTTGGCGTGACCTTTAGTCCATCGCCCGCAATTCACACTCGACTGGGCCTCAACCAAGTAAAGATTCCTTTGAGCCTCCTTCTCCCGGTTCTCCATCTGGGATCGAGAATTAAGCTCCTGAGAAAGCTTAAACTCTTGGAGATGGACCTTGTCCCTTAAGATGTTCTCTTGTTACTGAAGATTGGAGACAACCCTCTCCCGATCAGACAGTCGCGCCTCTAGGAGGTCCCTACGGGCGTTGACAGCCGATTAGACTCCACCTTAGACTGGCCCAATTCCTTCTTGAGATGGGCAAACTCTCCCTCAGGCAACCTAAGTCTATCAACCTCCGCCTGGATCTTATCATAAGAAAAATGAAGAGAGTCGAAGTCTTTATTCCTCTCAACAAGCACGCCTCCGCCCAAGAGGATGTACGGGCAGCCTCCAGTACTTGGTCCTCACAGCGACCAAGATGCGCTAGCATTGCTGCATTAAATGTCAGGATCTATAAAAAAGGAGAGAAATAAAGTCATGAATTAGATATGGTGATAGGAACGAAACGTTAAGCAAGAGGTGGAACTTATGTCGAGGGTGTGCTCCATGACGTTGTTAGAAAGCCCTAACTTCGACTCCTCGAGGAGATTGATTCCTCTCTCAGGATTGACGTAGTTGGACCACCAGTCCAACACTCTAGCCACTTTGTTTTGAACCCGAGCATGAGTGTCAAGCTGGTCGATCCCTTCTGAAGACATTGGGACTTTGCTCCTCTGGACGAGATGAGATACCTGCTAGCCAGAGCCCAATGCAGCAGGACCCTGAGCCTGAGGAAAACACATCTCAGGCTCCTGATTGATCATCGCCCGAGGTAGAACATGGAGTTTAGGTGACTGATTGGAGCTATTAGAGTTAAACTCCGTCGGTCTGTGGTTGACCCTGTCCTATGGAAGGAGGAACACGTCTATCCATGACACCCCAGGTAGACTTAGAAAGATGTGGAGCTAGTGGTAATGCCCTCGACACCTTAGGTTGAGGAACGGGAGGAGGAGGCGCGAAACTAGCTGTCTCCCCTTTCGATCGCTCCAATTTATTAGCTCGGAGCTCTTTAATTTTCTGAAACTTGGAGGGGTCCAACTCTTTCCTCTGCTTCTTAGGAGAAGGATCATCTCCGACCATTCCTGCACAGATGTAATCTCATTGCTAAAAGGTAAAATGATAATAGTAACGGCAATAAAATAAAAGTGACCGATGATTAGACTAATACGATTAGGAGAATCAATGGGCTCTTCGGAACTTGAACTCCCCTAGCTAAAATCCTCCAAGCAGTCTTCGACAGGAAGATCGGTTGTAACGTCCTCTGGAGGATCCAAATACAAATCCGCATGAAACAAAAATTTCAGTCTGAGAAAAATATCATAATCACGAGTCTCGACGGGAAGCTCAGCTAGACAGAAAATTCAGGATTGAAGGTTGACCCAAAGTTCTTCTGGCCTCTTCTTAGTCACTGTAAAGAAACAAGATATATTAACGATTAGAGTAAATAATATGTGAACCTTCTCCTCTGTACAAGTGCGAGTTCACTCGTGGCCCCGATGATTCGAGGGACTGGGCGTGCACATGCTTAATTCCTATGAAGGCCATCCTAGGACCCAGAAATCACGAACTAGTTTTCTTTCCAATCCTTATACTAGGATGAAATTCCACTCATGATCACCTTCACCTCTCCAGTGCGACTGCTAATGTTGTACCATCCCAAACCATGAGGGGGTGCCCCTACGACCTTATTCTTGGGGGAGACTTCAACTGAAACATGAAGTCAAACTCGTCCAGTGTAAGGTCCGCGCCTAGGTGTAACCTCCACAGCACCCAAAAACCGATTAAAGTCCTCCAGGCATTCAGAAGAAGTTGGGCCAGAGCGTTACCCGTGGAGGAGAACCACTTTTTCAGGAAATGATGTAAGGGATGTTAGCCCGCACTCCAGCGTGGCCAAATACAATCCAGTTTTCCCATGACGTGGGGCACTTACCTTCTCACCCATCTCAGGCAGCCACAACTGAACATAGTCTGGAATGTGGCAAGCTATCCGAACCATACCCAAGTATCTTTGGACAAAGATGAAGGATATTCATCAGCCCCCCATTGATCATCATCTTTACTCGAACTAACATGGGCCACCGAGTCATCACGAAAGTCAATAGTTTCAGTTGGCACTTCGACATGGTCCATTTAGTCTATGCCCCCTAGAACCCTCAAGCATGATAGAAATCTGAAGGAAATGGGAAAATCAAGGATACAGGAAAAAGCTCAAAGGGAAGAACAAGCTACCACTAAGACGTCTCTCAAAACAATGAAAGGAGAGAATGCAAGACCCTATAGCAGACGTCACGACTAAAATGTAAGGGAAATTGGAGAGGTGGGAGGGGTAGAAGAAAGAAAGTAAAAAGTGACAATGAGCAAAGAAAATGATCTCCGTTATTGGAGAGTGAAGGGATTTTTTAGCGAAGGGTTTTAGAATCTTTTGAAAAGCAGGAATGTTGAAGGAAATTAGGGGAATAACTATTTATAGGCCTCGACTCATACAACGATCTATCACATCGATCTAATGGCCATGATGGTGTCCGTCCTCAGGCCAATAAAATGAGCTCAGGCACTCGAGCATCGTGAATTTTGGGAGCGACATGTGACACATCGAAAAGTCAGGCGTCGCGCCGCTCGCTCACCCGATCATGGTTGCTCTAGATTATTGGGAAGTTCAAAAGGGCGGGGTCGCACATATGCTGCATAAAAGGACTGCCAGGGAATGACTCCTATTAATCATGAATAAAAGAGTTTTCAGACCTGAATGGGCATGAGCCTACCAAATCTTTGATTGGGGGAAACTGTTATGGGCATTCCCTAACTACCAATGGTATGGTACACGCGGTGTGCCATGTGGAAGTTTTGTACATTAGGAAAAAGAGTTAGTAGGCCTGAGCCCCCTAAAGCGAGGAAGCTGATTTAACCAGGTCGGTGTCCAAAGAGCTCGGGCAACACCAACCAGTGCAGCCTAAAATGAGGTAAATGAGGTCTGACGCAACGGCACAACTAGTCCTATGTTAGGCTCCATCATTACTCACAGAAAATAGCATTCCACATGGTATCTTCCTATTTGAGATGAGTGTCGGTTAAGGTTAATTGCCATGATGAAGTGTCAAGTCAGACCCCAAGTTATCGAATCAACCACGTCCGACATGACTGGGGCATATCGACATTAAATGCATACTCCTTTATGTCAGTTTGGGGGACGAAGAGATTAAAGGTCCCCCCAACTCATCAAATCGAAGAAAGGGCGTCACTTCACCCAAGCTTCTTCGACACACATCCTTCTCCAAGGTTTCAGGTATAAATATCCCATCTATAATAGTGCAAGGTGGGTAAATCTCCTCGAAGGAAAACTCTGTCAGAATTACTTCAGGATACTGACCTAGGCATCAGAAGCTTTTAGGCAAGAAAACCACCCCCGGCTCTATTCGTCTTGAGAGGTTTTGTGTGTGTGTTTTACAGATTCCCAGATTGAGAGAGTTTATGTGAAATAAGGAGATCGCATAAAGCTTCACTGCTAACTTTTCAATACAATAAATATCCATTCATACGATGGAGGTTGTTTGAATGTTCTAAAAACAATATTTTAAAATTTCAAAATCCCATAAATTCTCATTTATTCAAGTATCATAAATTAGTTGGGGAATACAAAAAGTGTAACAAAATTATGAACTACTCTTGAGTCTTGCCTTGTTTGATAAATTGATCATAGTGTTTCTAGCTAGTTTTTGTATTAAAATTTGAAGTATTATCTTAAGCTACTATATTTATATTTTGAGGTGTTCACGTGGTGTTATAAGGTTAATTTATCCTACTAAAACTTGTGTAGGAATTTGTAGTCATTAGTTTGATGGATTAAATAGAATTACTCATTTGCTATAGTGCACTTGATTGTTCTTATTTATATTTTCATGAATCATTGCATAATACTTAAGTCTAAAATACATTATTTATAGCTCCTTTTTCTAGGCCCTAAAAAAGATATGTTTCGGCTAAAAACTTCAACAGGACGCCTGTGGATCCTTCATCCTTGATGCGTGAATTCTCCTGACTGAAGGGATGTGTGGTGGTTATGTTGTACATATTTTTCCTCATTGTTGAAGGACCTCTCGACCTCAATATCTACAAAACACAGACAAGGAACCCTATAAACGGGGAACCGGGGCGTGGTTGCCCCGCTTAAGGGCCTCTAATGTCAAAGGGAGAATAGGCATACCTCTCATGTTAATTCGTAGATACATTTATACCTGAGTCCTTAAAGGGCTAAAGAAGCATGTCGAAGAAGCTTCTTGGAGGCATGTTGGAGAAGCTTCACTAGAGAGGTGATTTGACATAAAACGATAGGCTTTTAATGTCGTAATGATTGTGCGGAGGCAATTCTGATACTTTTTCATGTTGATTAGACCTATGGGGCACTAGTTTCGAAGAGTAATGATGACCTTACGCTCAGGGTTAACCGAGCTTTCTATGTAAACTCTATTCCTATCTGTCTGTGTACTCGGGTCGGTGCGTCCTGAGCTCCGTAGGGGCCTACCAGTCGAGTTTGGTTCCACTCCTTTCTTGGCATAGGGAATTTCCTACTATGGCACAATACACGTCGTTGTGTCATTAGAGGCTGGGGAAAACACCCATAACAGTTACCTTAGTCGAGGACTTGAGTGGCTTCACTCGCTCAAGTCCGAAGACTTCATTGTTTGAGCTTCTCATCTGAGTTGTCTTTATGAACTGATAAACTGGGAGTTTTTTTTTGTTCATCCTGAGTATTTCACACACATTCAGAGCTTATCCCTTAGAGAGGATAGCATCGAATGGAATTAATTACCTTCCTGACTTTTTTCGTGTGCCATTTCATCATTTACAAGAATTAATGTCGTCGATCTCTCAGTACCAGAGGCACTATTGGCACGTAGAGACATGTGGGGGAGTCTGACTCCTGGCCGTGTCGCTTCATCTGGACACATCGTTTCACTCCTATAGCTGATTGGATGTCGCTTGATTTCTTAAAACTCTCTCACGTCAAAGTGTTTGCTTTCCAGCTGCTCT
Source organism: Datisca glomerata (assembly GCA_003255025.1). NCBI lineage: Eukaryota > Viridiplantae > Streptophyta > Magnoliopsida > Cucurbitales > Datiscaceae > Datisca > Datisca glomerata. Next base: position 177,493 of record QANY01009354.1, read on the forward strand.
GTAATTACCATTATGGTTAGGGTAAATCCCCCATTAAATGGGTAGTTTTCTCCTAGGCCTATAAATACGCAATTTCTCCCCTTATTTCCTTCATCTTCGCCTCCTTCACAAGGCCGAATTGGAGTGAAATTTTCGTTCTTACCCTCACGTCCTTTTTTCTTCTTTGTGAGACAACAATCCTTCCCCTTCTGGGGCCTCCTTTGTTCTTGGGAAAAAGATTGGGCTTCTTCTTTTGATCTTCCAGACCTTTCTTTTCATGGGTGTCGTTCCCCTCTTCGTCGTCCTTTAAATTTCATATTCCAAAGTCACAAGTGTGCTATCCGTGGTGATTCTCTTGCCGTTGCCAAACCCATCCGAAATGTTTTTTGTCTGCGTTGGCTACCCACCCCTAATTGTAGAGCTGTTACCCCAAACGAGGGCCTTTAATGTGGCTGGCATCCCTGTTTATGTTGGGGAAACTTTTCTGGCTTCTGCTTTTTCCCTGCATTTACTGTCTTCACCCTTTCAAACCACTAGCATCTTACCACATTATGCCTTAGGAGAGCACAATCTCTTATGATCACTTTCTTTAGGGTTGCCTAAAATTTGCTGGTGAATACCGCCTTCTTCTTTCTCCCTAAGTTGGAGAGATTGAAGTCTTCTTCATCCTTAGCTAAAAAATTAGTTGTCACCCATGGTTTGAATCTCGTCTTCGAGAGCAAGGCAACTAGAGTCCTCAAGACTTCAAGAGTTGAAGAGAGCCGTGGGGCTTTTGTCACCCCCGGTCTAGAGGGGGGCTACTTTTTAGTCCGCATTGGGAGGTTTCTCTGTTTTATTCGAAGTGGTTTTTGTACCTTTATTTGTACTTGTAATCCTATGTTTATTAATGAGAATTAACTTCCTTTACTTTTATCTTTTTAATATTTCTCTTTATTTTCCTTGTCACAAGCCGTATGCTCTGAGAAAAATCTTTTACTTTCTTCTAGGCTCTGTGTTGGCCTTAGCGAGGTCCTTATCCTTTATCCCTTTGTCGTCGGATGTTGTATCCTTACTCTTACTATCTTGAGGTGCGTGATTGTTATGATCTCGGGTCTGAGTGGGAATTAAAAACGGCGTTGTCCCTTTCAATTTCTTTCCCATATTTATTCTATTCTTGGGAAAGTCTGATCGAGTGAACGCTCCAGTTCTGGCCAGATGTGAGTATAAATCTTTTTTCCTTGGTGACTAGTTAAAAGATCCTCCTTTCTTGACGTAGAGTGCTATGCTCATAGCCGCAAGTCCTAGCTCTGGCAAGGTGTCTTTCCTTGTAAGTCCATAAGGTATAAATGCTTTGACAAGTCACTTAATCTTGTCTACAAGCTGAGGTTCTTGGTAGACATCTCCTTGTTGATATCAAGTCAGGCGTGCCTGCTCTAACTAGTCCATTGATCCTGTCTGCGAGCAAGAGTGCTTGGCATACATCTCCTATCAATACCTCCTCCAGCGTGCCTACTCTAACTAGATCCTTAATCCAATCTACGAGTATGAGTACTTGGGAGACATGTCCTTGTTGATATCCAGCCAGGCGTACCTACTCTCGCTAGATCTTTGATCCTGTCTGTGAGCATGAGTGCTCGACAAATATATCCGGTTGATATCTACCCAGGAATTCCTTCTCTGGCTAGATCGTTGAGCCCATCTGTGAGCATGACTGCTCGGAAAACATCTCCTTATTGATATCTATCCAGGCGTGCCTTCTCTAGCTAGATCTATGATCCCATCTATGAGCATGAGTGCTCGACAAACATCTCCTGGTTAGTATCTAGTCGGGTGTGCCTGCTCTAGCTAGACCCTTGATCTTGTCTGCGAGCATGAGTACTTAGTAGACATCACCTATCGATATCTAGCTAGGTGTGCTTGCTTTGGCTAGATCCTTGATCCTATCTGCGGGCATGAGTGCTCGACATACATCTCCTATCGATATCTAGCCAGGAGTGGCTGTTCTGGCTAGATCATTGATTGCGTCTACAAGCATGAGTACTCGACAAACACCTCCTTGTATATATCTAGCCATGCGTGCCTTCTCTAGCTAGATCCTTGATCCCGTTTGTGAGGATGGGTGTTCGGCAGACATCTTTTGATGATATCTACCCAAGCGTGTCTGCTCTGACTAGATCATTGATCCTGTATGTGAGCATGAGTGCTTGGTTGACATCTCATGTCGATATCTAACCAGGCTTGCCAGCTCTGATTAGATCCTTGATCTCGTTTGTAAGCATGGGTGCTTGAAAGACATCACCGTGTTGAATCCCGACTGGCGGGCTCAGATACCACGCCAGTCATCACTTTTTATTTATCCTGACTGCCGAGCTAGAGTGCTTGCTAGTCATCATTTTTTGTTTTTCCCAACTGTCGAGCTAGAGTGCTCGCCAGTCATCACTTTTTATTCATCCCGACTACCGAGCTAGAATGCTCGCTAGTCACTTTTTATTTATCCCAGCTATCAAGCTAGAGTTCTCGCCAGTCATCACTTTTTATTTATCCCAACTATCGAGATAGAGTGATCGTCAGTCTTCTCTTTTTATTTTTATTTACCTGTTGTAGAAGAGTTGGGCCTTTGAGAATTGTAGTATATTCAAAGATCATTAGCAAATATTCCTGCCACGCATTTTATTTTTCTAAAAAAATAGATTATCTAGAAAAAGGGACAACATATGACTACTTAGTAAGTTTCGATGGGCACATGGTCCTTTGTGCTTAACCGTCGATCGTTTCGAGGAGGACCACGTCCTCTGCTCTGAACTGGGGAGTTGTAGGGAGTTCTGATCTTGGCGGCTCTACTAAGATAGTAGTATCTGGGAGCTCTAACTAGCTTCGTGGTTAGGGCGTCCCTCTCTGAACTTCACCTTTGCATCAGTAGTTAGACGTTTCTAGCTTCGCACCCTTCTCGGAGTATTATTAGCTCCTTGACTCATCAAGTTCCCTTTCAGGGGTTGCCCCCTAGTTAATGAGCCAACCATAGACTCCTTCATCCATGTGGTTCCAGTCGCCTTGTATGTGGAACTGAGGGGAACATGCATGTGTAGGTGTGTCGTGAAGTTCCTAACTTCATCGAAAGCAGGTGTGAGGGGGTTGGCTATCTCTTTCGCCCTCTCATCGGGGCTTCGTGTCCTGGTTGACTTCTAAGCTTGCGCTCTGATTTTCTCACAATCCTCGTCCTTCCGTTCTTCCTGTTATGTGGTGCGGGGTTTGGGACCATGTGGCCAAGGCTTGCATTTCAGCTATGGTGGATGGCTTATGCAAGCCTTTATATTTTAACTGGGACTAATACGCAGCTTGTCTAGTCGCATCGTGCGATTTATTCTTATCAGTCAAAGGGATACCATAAACCAGAATGTTGGGCGGTCCCCTGGTATCTACACAATTGCTCGCATATTTCTCTTAAGGGTTCTTGGGATATTTTTCCTTTTGCCTTCTAGGGGTGACCCCAGCCAAAACCTCATAAGAGAAAAGTCTAGCCCTTCACAGCCCAGATTTGTCTTGGTTCCGGTTTCCTCGAGGGGTGACAATCACCCCTAGTTGGGAGGTCATCCCACATTTCCTTGGGTAGTTTCCCCTTAGCTCCAGGAGCTCGTGGCAACATTGTCGACGATCTTTTGAGCCATGGGAAGGGATCATTCCAGTGCTAGAGACCGTTGTGATTTGCATAGGATCTAGCACATCTTTCCTTTCCTCCTAAGTTATCTACGAGGTTACAACCACCACATCTTTCTTCCTTTGCTGGATAGTCTAGAGGGGGGTAGGAGTTTCATTCCCTAAAGGAGAGGTGGGCTGGCTACCTCTTCGCCCCAAGTTTCGTCGACTTAGAACATTGGGCCCATCTTCTCTTTACAAGAAGAGAAAAAGGCTCCTAATGCTTCGAAGAGGATGACTTTGTAGTCGATTCCCACAGACAGCGTCAACTATTTCAGCCAAAAACTTCAATAGTACACGTGTGGATCCTTCGTCATTGATGCGTGAAGGGATTTGCGGTGGTTACGTTGTACGTATTCTTCCTCCTTGTTGAAGTTCCTCTCGAGCTCAACTTCTGTAAAACATAGATAAGGAACCTTGTAGACGGGGAACTGGGGGGTTGTTGCTCCGCCTAAAGACCTCTAATGCCTAAGTTAGTAGATGATCGATATCTTGGCAAAATTTCTATAAGGGAGAATAAACATGCCTCTTGTGTTATTTATTAGATACATTTATACCTGAGTCTCTTAGGGGCTAAAGAAATGTGTCGGAGAAGCTTCTTATAGACGTGTTGGAGAAGCTTCACCAAACAAAAGCCTCCCGTTGCCCATCGTCGATTCGACAGAAGGGAGGCAATTTGACATAAAGCGATGGGATTTTAATGTCGTAATGACTATGCAAAGGCCATCTTGATACTTTATCATGTAGATTGGACCTGCGGGGTGCTACTTTTGACGAATAATGATGAACCTACGCTCGGGGTTGACAGAGCTTTATGTGTAGACTATATTCTTATCCTTTTGTGAGCTCGGGTCAGTGCGTCCCAAACTTAGTAGGGGCCAACTAGTCAAGGTTGATTCCACCCCTTTCTTGGCACAGGGAATTCCCTACCGTGGCGCGGCATGCCTCTCTGTGTCATTGGAGGTTAGGGAGACGCCCATAACAAGATCCATCATTCTCTCCGCATATTTTCCTCATACTTCTTATATGTTATTCAGGTCGACACACACACACACACAAACAAACACACACACACACACACACATATAATCGCGCATATAATGGGATGAGATAGGAATAATTTTTGGAAAAATTTATCCACGTATTATCGATACATCACTCAGAATAACCTTTTAATTTACATGTGATATTTAATAGTTAGTTAGTTTTTGAAATTATGATAAATTGATTAGAGTGGACATTAATTTTTTTAATTCATTCACATATTTGATTAATTTGAAAACAAGTAATGAATAAATACATTTTAAGATAATTTTAATTTAATAAATTTGGATGAATTGTAGAAAGCTTTAGAGAAAACTATAGGTTTCTACTAATTTAATATAGAGGAAAGGTGAATTATCTCGATAAAAATTAAAATACAAGAATTGAAAATATAATTCAATTTGTTAGCATTTGGTGCCTTATATTCCTTCGAGATTTGTTTCCAATTTTGTAGAGTTAATTATTTAAGGAAAATATTATGTGATATTGTGCATTGATTGAGAATACTAGGAAAGTTAAAGTTTTTGGAGTGCCTATAAATGATAGGTTTTGGTTTAGGGTTCGGTGGCTCTACTTCAACAAGCTGTGAGATATGAGTCTACCATTAGAGTATTTCGTGGTGAGCAGGCTCTATCTTTAGAGATAAAGGGCAACCTTAGATGTGAGAGATGACTTTATCCTAAGAGGGGATATCCCATGATATTGAGAGGTTAGTTAGAGGACTTTACCCTTGCTGAATATGGTTTCCAAGCTAGTGTGATGCATCTAGTTCGATAGAAAAGTCATGAATTTTGTCTAAGCTAATTATAGTTGTCAAAACTAGTGGAGGCATTGACCATGTATGAAGTCAATGTGATTGAGGTATGGTTTACGGTTTATACGTGTTTAGTTTAAATCTAGGTATAATAAGATTTAGGTTAGGTGATTGCGTCAGTTCAGAGTATATAATGTGATGATATATGATATATATATATGTGGACATAGACAAATTGGCCGAACCATATATTATTTCGTTATTGTTTATTTATGTCTCTAGTACAAAAAATGGTATTAGAGCTGATGGTTTGATCCTGAAGTATTGAAAGAGTTTATATGCATGATTCTGAGGAGAGCTAAAAAGGTTTAATCTTCATGATACAGTTTGTTGTAGTCTTATTGAATTTTATTTTATGGTGTTGTTGAATTGTTTCTTTGAGAATAATGGAGCGTAAAGGATCTTAAATGTAATTTTTGGTGTTGCATGGCGTGTGGGTGTAGTAGAGAAATTATAAATGTCGTGTGTATCTGAATTAGGGGTATGCAAAAACTAATGAAACAAAACCGGACCAAGCCAAAAATTATCGGTTTGGTCAATTTTTTTGTTAAGTGTGGTTGGTTCAGTCTTAGATTAAGAAAAAACAGAACTTTCAGTGTGGTTCAAAATTTCCTATGTTTTGGACTGGATCGACAGTTTATCCTCTCGCATATATATAAATTAAATATATATATATATCTGTGTGTGTGTGTGTGTTCGTGATTGAAGATGTTTTAATTGAAGGTGATGCTAGCGACGATGATTATTTCGAGTGTGGTGGAATTTGAGTCAAGGTGGAGAATGTTAACATTTGGTTTCTCAAATTCCTTGGAGATTTGTTTCCAATTTTGTAGAGTTAATTATTAAGAAAATATTATATGATATTGTGCATTGAATGAGAATCCTATTATGAATAGGAAAGTTAGAGTTTTGGGAGTGCCTATTGTTATAGGTGCTTTCCCAACCCCCAATGACATAACAACATGTGCCGCGTGACAATAGTGAAGTCTCTACGCCAGAAAATGAGCGGAACTAACCTCGGCTGGTCGGCCCATATAGAGCTCAGGACGCACACGACCCGAGCTCATGGAAAAATATGAATAAGAGCAGAAAGAAAGCTTCGTTGGCCCAAGCACAAAGTCATCATTACCAGCCAAAGGTGACGATCAAGGTGGCACTCCCTCCTAAGCCCAAGCACCCAACTGATCTAATCGCTGTGAAAGAATGATAGGTTAGCCTCCATCTAGTCATCCCATAGGCACATCAACATTTAATATTCACCAACTTTATGTCAAAATTTACATCCTTTCCATCCAATCAGTGTCAGGTAAGATAGATTTCGTGTCCCACAAAGTTTCTTCGACACGCTACCAAAGGACCTGAGGACTCAGGTATAAATACTTCTCCTAATCGCCAAAAGAAGTAGGTTCATCCTCCCCTAAAGAATTTATGTCGAAATATCAACCATCTTTTGACTTAGGCATCAGAGGCTCTTAGGCGGCAACCACCATCGGTTCCTTGCCTTTAGGGTTCTTTGTTTGTGTTTTGTAGATGCTGAGGCCGCGAGGAGATTGACATTTGTACTATTTTGCATCGGAGGCCCTTAGGCGGGGTAACCACCCCCTGGTTCCTCACCTTTATGGTTCTTTTTCTGTGTTTTGCAGACATCAGGGTCGCGAGGAGATCCACTCAAGAAGAAGAGGACGTTCAGCAGAGAGGAAAGTTCACGTATGGCACCATTGTCTCAGATCCTCCTGGAAGAAGGATGCTCACATCTAATAAGAAAGGTCGACATCCGTACTGTTGAAGTTTTTTGTTATAACATCTATAAATAATATGTTTTAATTTAAGGTTCAGTGGCTCTACGCGACTGAGGGTGAAAGATTACTCTACCCTAAAAGGAGCATCCTGTGATAAGGGGGCCCTACCCTAAGTAGGGATGTCAATGAGTGGGTTTGGGTTTACCCACATCAAAAAATTACTACCCATACACAATCCCTACTCATGTTAAATTATATGGGTGGTTTTTAGTGATACCCACTAATACATTGTACCCAATAGGTGCTCATCCAATTTTTTTCTTTTTCGTTTTGGAACTAATTATTTATTTTTCCTTTTTCTACTCAACTAAACAATTATAGTTTCATCATTCATTTCTTTCTCTTCACCAAACTATTACGATGGAGATAAACTATTTGCTTAAAATTACTCACTCTCCAAATTGAAAGGCTGGACATCAATCTCCGTAATAAATAGCTTAAACTAGAAATTGAGTAAAAAATTATTTATTTTATATAAACCTAATAAAATTGATGAATTTTAGTTTGGCTATTCGATCATAAAATTGATGATTCAGTCGTCCGATTGTATGATTATTCAATTATAAAATTGACGATCCAGTTTGGATTGATTGTAAAATTCATAAATTTTGGTTCTATTTTATTATACAATTGATGAATTTTAGTGTTGTTCAAATGTTAAATTGATAAACTTTATTTCGATTCGGTTAGAATTGATGAATGTTAATTTTGGTTATCAATTGATGATCCGATTTGATTTGATGATAAAATTGATGAATTCTGATTTATTTGATTATAAAACTGATGAATTTTCGTATTGGTTATTCGATTATAAATTGATGACTGAATTTAGTTCAGTTATAAAAAAATTAATTTCATTTATGTTTGATTATAAATTTGATGAATATTTGTGTTACTAGATTGTAACATTCATGATTTATGGTTCTATTCGATTATAAGATTGATAAAGTTTAGTTTTGCTGTTCAATTCATGATTCAGTTTATTTCGATTACAAAGTATGAAATTGAAGGAATTCAATTGATGATCATGAGTGAAAAATAGAATTACGTCACAATTTTCATTATATAATATTGTTTTCAGAAAAAAGAAAGAAAATGCTCGCTATTGAATTTTGTGAGTACTCAATGAGTATTGGGTATTACACATACCCTATTCATATATGATGGATAAAAAAATTTCCTCCCAATTAAAAGTGTCACCCATATATAATATTCAAAACGTACCCATTAAGCCAAAGATCCGTGAGTATTTAAACCCACAGGTATTTTGACAACCCTTGTCGTAAGAGATAGAAAGCATGCTTTAATGCCATAAGAGATAGCTCTTTCCCAAGAGGGGATACCCATGATATTGAGTTGTAACTAGTCCGATTGAGAAGTAGTGACTTTTGTCTAAGCTAGTTATGGTTGTCAAATGTGCTGCAGACGAGGACCATGCATGGAGTCAATGTGATTGATGTGTGGTTTACATTTTTATGTGTTGAGTTTAGATTTGGGTGTAATGAGTTTTAAGTTAGGTGATTACGTCGGTTTTGAGTATGTAATGTGATGGTATAATGAATATATCCATGGACATAGGTAAGTTAGCTTAACCACATTAAAAATATTATTTTGTTATTATTTATTGACGCTTCCCTTAAAATAAATTTTAACACACTTTTAAATTTTTTTAGTAATGCTAGACTTTACATGTTATTATAATGAGTATGTTGCATTATACGAAAAATAAATATTGAAGTAGTTAAATGTTACTTTTCATCGAACTTGTTCAATGCACATGCAAATAGACTAGTAATTTAAATGTTGTAATCAAGTCTTTATGCTCCTCAACTTTAGATATTTTTATGACGTTAATGACTTAGCAACCGAAAAATACTTGTATTTTAATTACAAACGTTAAAGTTATCAATTGCACATTTATTTAATGTTTGAGACTTAATGAATGTATTGACTATAACATGTTAAACTATATGAAAACTTGATTCGAAAAATTAGTAGACTCTCAAGTACTAATGAATAGACTTAGAAAAGTTGAGTGTATAATAACTATAATAATATGATATTCATACATATTTGTGAAGAAATCTCAATTCCCATGCCTATGAAAGCGTCGAATTGGGATTATATATTCCTTTAAACTTCCGACGACAGTTCGTATGAGTTGTTAGATATGATTAACGATCTCTCACTCGTATTTAGCCTTGGATGAATTTATCGTTCGATTGGAACTGCATTTCCAAACAACCCGAATCGTAGACAACGCCTTGTATTGCGACAGGGTCCGGGCACGACAGGGCTCTCACCCTCTCTGGCACCCCTTTCCAGGGGACTTGGGCCTGATCCACCGCTGAGGACGCTTCTCCAGACTACAATTCGAATGTCGAGGGTACCCGATTCTCAAGCTGGGCTCTTTCTGGTTTGCTCGTTGTTACTAGGGGAATCCTTCTAAGTTTCTTTTCCTCCACTTATTGATATGCTTAAACTCAACGACATGGGGTCGCATCAATAGGGTCAAGAGTCGGCGTAGAAGAGTTAATCACACCTCAGTGTTTCATCAAACGCACGCGACAGGACGTTGAGGCTTTAGCAACCACCGTTTGTAGTGGCGATTGAAGCCGAGGTCTTGTTTTAGGCCAACCACACAACAATGTGCATAGTAGACCAATGTATGTTCCGATGATGCAGTCACCTCAAAGAGATGGTTGTGTTCGTGGGGGAAACAAGGCGAAACGGCCAGGCAGACATGCCCTCAGCCAGAAGGCTTTGGGCGCAACTTGCGTTCAAAGACTGGATGGTTCACGGGATTCCGTAATTTACACCAAGTATCGCATTTCTCTACGTTCTTCATCGATGCGAGAGCCGAGATATCCATTATCGAATGTCGTTATGAATATCACATGTCACGCAATGGAGTGAGGGGTGTGAAAAAACCGACCAAACTGAATGAAAAATGATCGATTTGATTGATTTTTTTAGATAACTACGACCAGTTTGATATTAGATTTAATAAAAACTAAACTTTTAGTTCGGTCAAAATTTTTCTCTTTTTTAGATCTGATCGACCGTTTATCCTTCATCTTATATATAACATATTTATTTTCTCGCATTTCCTATTTCTCTCATCTTTCTTTAATATTTAGTTTACATGTTATGCTCTAAATTACGACTTTTTGTTATAATGTATGAAAAACTTGAAATTTTTCAAACATGTTTGATTAAATTCAGTGATGGACCTTTTGAAAAAAAAATTCTTGGTGTACCAAAAAATTCAACCGAACCGACTAAGTTATTTTGCGATCTGGTCGGTTCGGTTTATATACACATAATTAGTCGGTTCAGTACTCATTTTGACAAATTCATGAATTTTGATTTGATCTAAATTTTATGCTAAAAATTGGACTGAACGTATTATGCACACCCTTAAATGGAATTGCATAATTAAAAAAAACACATTTTTTTATGTATTTTTATTTTTAAATAGACCATCCATATAACTCAGGTCACCCAAAATCTGTTTTCCAAAGCATCAATGGATTCCGGGCGTATGATGAGTTAGAAATAAAGTAGCAGTGGACATGCACGATGGAATAGACAATCATCATCCATAGTTCGAAATTCTCATTTAATTTCAATTATATTAGTAATAAAATTCACATATCATTGAAGAAAGAAAAGAAAAGGGAATTTCATTAATGGGGACGACGCAGAGAAGCCGTGAGGACATGTTGAGTGTCGGATCGAGACAGACAGCTACGTGTGTAGACTGTCGAGTCGGGAAATTCGCGCAAAACGTTTTTGTTGGCCGGACCCGCAAAATAAATATGGCTGAAATAGAATAAGAATAATGTTATATTGATCCAATTTTAATAGATTAAGTAATTTAGTTATTGATAGTGAAAATCTCTCAAAAGTACGTGTATCCCTCCTTTAGTTCCAAACTCTTTTATGTCTGAAAATCTATAAAATGTAAATAAAGAACTCAAAGAATGAGGAGAACGAAGGGAGGAGGGTTGTTTTCGTGCCTAAGTCAGTCTCCTGGTAGAAATTTGGCAAAGTATTCCTAATGGGAGAATAGCTTACCTTCTTATGGAGTAGGTGGAGGTATTTATATCTGAAATGAGGGTGAGAGTCGCGATGCATCACCTCACTTCTGCGGTCACGTGAGTGACGTTTAGTTTCCCAAAACTGCCTCATTGGTTAGCGAAACGACAATTCCTTAGGCGTGGGGTTGCCTCAATGGTCCTGATCGTGGTTTATTTTAATGTCTAGAAATGAGTGGTTTCCTTCTTCAAGGCCTAATTTCCCCTTTCATTTTCTTTATCCTCGCCTTCCTAAGAGAGATAAGATTTTTGCCAACCTTTATTCTTGAACCCAATTCTTCTTTCCTTCTTGCGAGAATAACTCATCGGGATCCTGAACTTTCAGCCAAAAAGCGACAAGAGCCCTTAAGACCTTAAAAGAGTTCATGAAAGTTGTGGAAACCCTATAACTATTGGCCAAGACGTTGGGGGGCTTTTACTTTTAGGTTAACCTGGTGAGGAGGTTCGTCCTTCGCCTGAGGAGGGGGTTTCTATATCTTTTTCTTTTCTTCTATTTGTAATATTTACCTCTCATTAACAAGAATGTGTTTTCTTTAATGGTTCCGACTCTTTCCTTGCTTTTTGTTTTGCTCTTGTTTGTTTCCTATATATTATAACCTTTATATTTACATAGGCTTGGTCGTCGACCCTGAGCTTGAATGAACTTTAAGCAACGAACTTGATCATTGAAACTTATCTTTTACTTTCACTATGTTTTAATTTGATTTGTACGAGACCTTAATATTTTCTTCATTCCTTCTTCTTCTTCACTTTGGATCATGAATGTTCTAAGTAATATTGTCCGCTGACCTGAGCTGTGAAGATATCATGATTTCTGACTAGAATGGGACTTAAGTGGATCTCGAGCTTTATTACTACTTCCTTCCTAATGGGTTGCGCCCGCCCCCCTCTAAGGGTGGTCGGGTCATGCAGTCCTACCGTACCTTAGACATTTTTAGGGTGTTTCTCCTTGTGGGAGGTCTGTTCGGGTGAAGCTACCTCAAACTTGAAAGGTCTTTGCTTTGTCTGGTGTGTTAGGGCACAAGCCAGACTTCTTTTTCCTTGTCATCCAGCCAGGCATTCATGCTCTGGCTAGAACCTTTCTCCTGTCTTGCGAGCTATGATGCAAGCCAAAACTTTCTTTTTTTCCTTTGGCATCTAGCCAGGCATTCCTGCTCTAGCTAAAGATTTTTCTCGTCTGGCGAGCTAGAATGCAAGCCAGACTTCTCTTTTTTCCTTTAGAATCTAGCCAAGCGTTCTTACTCTAACTAGAGCCTTTTCCAGTCTGTCAAGCTCGAATATAATCCAGACTTCTCCTTTTCCTTTAGCATCTAGCAAGGGGTTCCTACTCTGGTTAAAGCCTTTTCCCATCTGGCAAGCTAGAATACAAGCCAAACTTCTTTTTTTCCTTTGGCATCTAGCCAGACGTTCCTGCTCTAGCTAGAACCTTTTCTTGTCTAGTAAGATAGAATGTAAGCCAGACTTTTCTTTTTCCTTTGGCATCTAGCCAGGCATTCTTGCTTTGGCTAGAGCCTTTTTCCGTCTGGCGACCTAGAGTGCAAGCCAGAATTCTCTTTTTCCTTTGGCATCTAGCCAGGCGTTCCTGCTCTGACTAGAGCCATTTTTCATCTAGCAATCTAGAATGCAAGCTAGACTTCTCCTTTTCCTTTAGCATATAACCAGGCGTTCCTGCTCTGGCTAGAGCCTTTTCTCATCTGGCGAGCTAGAATGCAAGCCAAAGTTCCCTTTTTCCTTTGGCATCTAGCCACGCATTCCTGCTTTAGCTAGAGCCTTTTTTCATCTGGCGAGCTAAACTGCAAGCCATACATCATTTTTTTTCTATTAGAGTCTAGCCACACATCTCTGCTTTAACTCGAGCCCTTTTCCCAGCTGGCGAGCTAGAATACAAGCTAGAAATAATTTTTTTATCTCGTTTGACGAGCTAAAATGAAAGCCATACATCAATTTTCCCCTGTTAGAGTCTAGCCAGGCATCTCTATTCTGACAAAAGCTAATTTTTCCCATCTGGTGAGATAGAATGCAAGTCAGAAATCACAGTTTATCTCGCTTGGCGAGCTAAAATGAAATCCATACATCTTTTTTTTTGTTTGAGTCTAGCTAGGCATCTTTGATCTAACTAGAGCCTATTTTCCCATCTTCGAGCTAGAATGCAAGCCAAACATCATTTTTTATCTTGTCTGACAAGCTCAATTGCAAGCCAGACATCATTTTTTTCCTGTTGGAGTCTAGCCAAGTATCTCTGCTCTGGCTAGAGCCCATTTTCCCATCTAGCAAGCTAGAATGCAAGTAATACACACTTTTTATCCCGCCTGGTGAACTAAAATGCAAGCTAGACATCATTTTTTTCCTGTTGAGTCTAGCCAGGCATCTCTACTTTGACTAAAGTCACTTTTCCAGTCTGTCGATCAAGAATGCAAGCTAGACATCATTATCCCATCTAATGAGCTAAAATGTAAGTCAGACATCACTTTTTTCATGTTGGAGGCTATCCAAGCATCTATGCTCTAACTAGAGACCTTTTTCCCGTATGGCGAGCAAAAATGCAAGACAGGCATATCTTTTTTCTTTTGTCGCACTATGTGGAAGAGTTGATTTTTTATTTGACAAATGTCGCTTAATGTACACGGCCTATCAATGTTTGCCACACTTCGATGCTGGTTGTTAAAGGGGAGATTAAATCATCTACTCTATTAGAGCCTGACACACTGGGTTTCCTGAGGATCATCTTTGTTATCTCAATGGAACCTCATGAGCTCCTCATTTTTCTCGAGAGTAAGCATTAATTCATCCTAAATTATCTTTCTCGCTGGTCTGGTGAAAGAACAATTGATCCCACTAGTCCATCAGGTTCTTCTCTAGGTTGCTCTTTAGGCGGTCTGCCAATCATGGCCTTTTCTTGGTTGCCTATATTCTCGTAGGTCTATCTGCTCCATGTTGATGCTTAGGAAGAGCATGCTAGTGTGTTCCACCATTAGAATCTTGATCCATTTTGGTGATTATTCTCGTCTTCTAACTGGAGCATTATATTAGACTTGACCTATGAGCTAATGTATTAATTTTGACCTGATCTACTTCTTCTCGCTTTATCTGAGGTGGGAATTGAGAGCTGGAGACTACATTAGCTTAGATTCATGATACGTGGCATATATTTATTACTTGTCGGATTGACTTATTACAAAGAACTGATGCAAGGTTATGTATTTCAACTGGGAATGATACTAGACTTGTTTATCTACCTACTGTGACTTTTCATTTACACGACATCTCTGTAAAACTATTGGTGGCCAAAAGGACACAAATAGGTTAAACGAAAGCCAAGCAACTACCTTGTTAAGGGATGCATGTCGATGTTTTCCTTCATCTTCCACAACCGCCCACATATTATTTCCAAAAGATTCTTCAAAAGTCTTTGCCTTCATTTGTTCTTTGGCAATCATGTTCTCTTCCTTCGTCTATCGGTATTGTTGGTGGCCAGAAGTACACAAGTGGGTTAATTATTTAACATGGTTTCCTCATTCATAACCCTTCTCATTACATAGTTCCTTCTTTCGTTGTTCCAATCAGAGCCTCCACCACTAAGTGGAAGCTTGACCACCCGAAGCCTAGTTTTACTTTGGTCCTGATTTTCTCAAGAGGTTGCAGCCTTTCCAAGTCAAGGGGTCATCTCCACCCTTCCTGGATGGTTTTCCCCCTTCGTTCTCCAAGCGCGGGATGACTCCGTCAGCAAGCCTCTTCGTCACATGGGATGATTATTTTTGTGTAAGAGGCCACTAAATTTGAGTGAGGACTAGCATGGCCTTCCTCCTTCACCTGGTCACCTTAGAGAGCGTGGCCATTATATCTTTCTTCTTTTGTTCTGTGATCACCACAACACTAGGGAGTTCTTCTCTCTGAGAAGAGGAGGTGGATCCCCCTCTAATCCTGGACTTTGTCGGAGTGGGATGAGGATGTCAAACTCATTCTTTTTTCTATGGAGGAATAAAGGTCTCAAGTGTTTTGGAGAGAGGAATGGTTTTGATGTCGTCCCCATAGACGATGCCAACTATTGATGGTAAAAATCTCCCAATAGTACGTGTGCTCCCCTATTATCTTGTAACTCTTTTTTGCCTGAAAATCTGTAAAACACAAATAAGGAACCCAAAAATGAGGAGAAAGCCTAAGGGGTCTCTGATGCCTAAGTCAGAGTCTAGATAGAAATTTGGCAGAGTTTTCCTAAGGGGAGAATAAATTATCTACTTCTAGAGTAGGTGGGGGTATTTATACCTAAAAACTCATGAGAGGAAGCATGTCGAAGAAGCCTCGAAAGTGTGTAGAAGAAGCCTCTGAGACATGACAACTGCCCTGGATTTAATGGATGAGAGGCAGCCTTTAATGCCATTGTTCCCTGAGCTAATGTAAAGTGATGGCTATTAAATATCGATGAGTCTTTGAAGTGATTGAACGGGCACTGATCGGACGCTTCATCATGACGATTGGACTTGTTGGACATTCGGGTCTAATAGGAGGACGTCATGTGGAATGTTACTTTCGGCGGGCAATGATGATACTGACACATAGAGTCAGCCGAACTCTTATTGCGGGCTTCATTCTTGATGCCCTTTGTTTGCTCAGGTCGGTATAGCCTACGCTTCTTGGGAACCGACCAGGCAAGGTCGACTTTCTCCTTCAGGTGGTCAGGCCTTAAAACCTTCTCTTGACATAAACTTCTTCGTGTAGTGTGACACGTGGCGTCATGTTACTAGTGGTCAGGGAACGCCTATAACACTGATAATGATTTACTAAATAATGTATTGATCTATAAATACTTATGTAGTTAAGTACAATTTAGATCAAGGATATGGATGTTCTTAATCATTCCCTCTTATCTAGTCTTTTTCCTAGTTTGTTGGAAAAGAAAAATGTGGTTAGTAGAGGTAGATTAAAGTCTCCTCAAACCTTGTAATTATTTCTCAGGTTTAATATATTTTGGTTTTGATAAAAAAATCTATAAATGATTCACACATTATTTTATCAATTAAAATTTGATCAATTATTTAGTTTCTCTAAAGTTTTTCATGGTATCTTGGACTTTTTGTGATAGGTTGCTTTTGGGAAATTTAGCAAACATTCTAACCAAGGATTAGAAATTATTGGTAAACTACAAATTATACTTATTTAGTTTGCATAATTAAAAAAACGTATATGTACTTTTTTTCCCAAATTTTCATAGATTTGTACTTTGGAAAACTATAGAAAACAACATTATATTATATGAAAATGTTAAAAATAACGAGAATTTAACAATTTTTAATTCATTTTTTTCATTTTTAGGCTTAATCAAGTACATTCCCTACATTTTTACACCCAATATAAACGACTCCATAAATTATCTCGGTATATAATAATTTAATGAGGAGTGCTAGGGTCACTCTCTTTCTTACACCCAATATAAACGACTCCATAAATTATCTCGGTATATAATAATTTAATGAGTGCTAGGGTCACTCTCTTTCTTACTCTCTTTTTCACTCTCTTTACTCATATGTTGACATTTGTTATCTTGAAAAGTTAAAAAAATAACTCAAATAAAAACTATTACAAGGGCAACCGGGCCAGCCCGACAATGCTCGGCCCGGGTGGTTCACGGGTCGGGCCACCGGGCCTTTTCAGACGGTTTACAGGCCGGTTCTGGGCCGGGTCGCTGGAATTTTAGGGAGTCTCAAAATGAACTTGTGACGGTCGGGGCCGGGCCAGTTCACGGGTCCGTCCCGATTAAATAACCGGACCGGCCCGTTATCCCTCCCCGTAATGTGATGTAATTTCTAAAAAAATGTAGATGATGAGAGTTGAACTTTAATGGGTAATAGATAAAGTGTAGTGATTACCACTAAGCTATATGGAAGTCGTGTTACTTTTCTTTTAATTATTTTCCTTTCTTACTTTAGAATCTCAATAGAAAAACATGTCGTACTAAGTAAAATAATTATTTTATTCATTGAATTAAATAGTTACATCACTATAAATTAAGTACATCCCAATAAAATATTCATTTAAATAAAAAAATTATAATAATCATGGAAACTCTAAGTATCATAAATTTATTATTTTTTATTTATTGACTTTATTGGAAAAAAACCCAATGGAGAGAATCCAAAAATGAAAAAATAGTACTAGCCATATACTCATAAAATTATCTTTAAATATATTAATATCACAATCGTTGAATAAATAGTAAAATTATCTTTGAATAAATTAATAGCACTATCATTTGCACTAACATTATCAAGAGTGATACTGAAATTTTTATTAGAAATACTATATTCATGTAATATACTCATAATATATTGAAAATCACATTACCTGTGTGAGGGTAATCACATCATCGAAAATCTAGTATTCTTTTATTTAACTCTCATTTATGATCAATAATATATTTATGTGTATTAAGATACACAATATTTTAGCAAGTGTTATCTTAGTTTATTAGTAAGGAGTGTGGTTTGTTTGGAAGAGGTCAAAGGTTCAGGCTCCAATACAAGCACATTTTTTTAAAATCTTTAGATAAAGGGAGAATTCCACGGGCCTGGCCAGTTCAGGCCCTTCGGGCCTAATGGGCCGGTTCAGGCCAAGCTTTATACCCGGTCTGGGCCAGGCTCTAGGCATGAAATGTGAGGCGCGTGAGGGTCCGGGCTCGGCCTGCGGGCATGAACCTGTCCGATACCTTTCATACAAGGGCCGGTTCATCCGGTTTCGCGGGCTGAATCAACCCACTTGCCACCTCTACTTACCGACTTTATTACAGAATTGACATTTCATCTCACCATCACCATCACGTTTTATATTACTAGGTAGAGTGGCACGTTCCAAGATTATAAATAGTGTTGTTTTAATATTTAAAATAAACTAATAATATACTAAGACTGATATCATTGATGGATCGATGAGCTAGAAGTGTCTTGGTCCTGTTGAACAGTGTTTGAATTGTAAGATACATTGATATGCCCTGTATGTTTTTAAAGTCAATTAGAATCTGATTAAGAAAAAATTTGTAAGAGAAACTATACACCATTATCCTCAAATCAAAGACAATATGCCCTGAATGTTTTAAGTGACCTAAAAATATTCGGACTTCATGTTTTCCTTTATAATTCATGAAGATTTGTTATTTTTCTTTGAACGCTGTCATGGAAAATTTAATAAGTCAATTTGAAGAATTTTGGTCAAAATAATGTGGTGATTTTATTTTGAGTGATTAAACATCTATGGTTGTTACAAATCAATGACATGAGCAAAATTTGAGTATTTCTTTCTCTTTTATTGATTTAATCTGTATTTTAAATGATGTGGATATATATCTTACCGATTATGAAAATTATAAAAAATAAAAATCATTGCTTAAAGACATGGCACGAAATAAATGAAAACTATACCTGGTCACAGATCATAACTGTCTATTCATCAAATTTTACAACACTAAAATCCTGCCCCCTAAGAAAATATAAAAATGATTAGAAAACTTACTTTTATGAGTGATGAAGAAAAAATTGAATGGAACATATGGGAGGAAAGTTATGTAACCTAATACATCACAAGAGAAAAAACCAAATAGATAATGTTCATATGGTAGCAGAGTTAAACAACTCTAAGCACAATTGAAGATATTTATAAATATGTATTGTACTACCATATCAGTATTACAATATTACTATAAGCAATAATATTAAAGAGCACTCATAAACAAACTAGTCTACATACATATACAACTTTGAAATAAAAAACAAAAATACAAAATGGGAAGAAGTAACATAAAAATACTTATTCATATAAGCCCTCAACAAACATACATGTAAAATGAACAAGAAAATGTTGCTATTAGTTGAACGTAGAGAACTTTGATCAAGTGAAGATAAAAATAAAAGAGATAACATTCGGATAATCCCTTGTTAAAACACAATAAGCAATTAGAAATAATTTCAAAAATGAAAGATGCTTGAACACTATTTTTTTGTTTTTACTTTTACTTGTTTCAGACTCTAGACAAGGATGTGTAATCTCATATAATTTTTTTGATATATCTTATTGTAAAACTCTACAGGAAACATTTTTCATATTTAACAATATGCAATAAGAAATAATTCCAGAAATGAAAGATGCTTGAGCACTATTTTTTTGAACTTAAGCAGATTAAGGAATCAAGTCATCAACTAATGGAAGCTAACTAAATAGTCTAAATTGATGCAAAGTCAATGAACTATCCATTTAAGATAAGACTAATATGTTCAGATAATATTATGATGGAAGAAAACAATTCATACTGCAAATGTAGAATTTGAAGACTTCTAAAAAAGAAGTTAACCTGAATTTCAAGTTCCATGAAACGAATTCACTTTTGAAGTTGGCCAAAGCATCGTCCTTCACATGTAACTATAGAGATCAATATATCAAGAAACTATTGTAAAAATTATCTATTACATTTTCCTAATCACAAAAGATCAAATCCCGAGCCTTCCGCACAAAGGATACTGTTTTATTTTTACTTGTTTCAGACTCTAGACAAGGATGTGTAATCTCATATAATTTTTTTGATATATCTTATTGTACAACTCTATAGGAAACCTTTTTCATATTTAACAATATGCAATAAGAAATAATTTCAGAAATGAAATATGCTTGAGCACTATTTTTTTGAACTTAAGCAGATTAAGGAATCAAGCCTTCAACTAATGGAAGCTAACTAAATAGTCTAAATTGATGCAAAGTCAACGAACTATCCATTTAAGATAAGACTAATATGTTCAGATAATATTATGATGGAAGGAAACAATTCATACTACAAATGTAGAATTTGAAGACTTCTAAAAAAGAAGTTAACCTGAATTTCAAGTTCCATGAAACGAATTCACTTTTGAAGTTGGCCAAAGCATCCTCCTTCACATGTAACTATAGAGATCAATATATCGAGAGGCTATTGTAAAAATTATCTATTACATTTTCCTAATCACAAAAGATCAAATCCCGAGCCTTCCGCACAAAGGATACTGTTTTATTTTTACTTGTTTCAGACTCTAGACAAGGATGTGTAATCTCATATAATTTTTTTGATATATCTTATTGTACAACTCTACAGGAAACCTTTTTCATATTTAACAATATGCAATAAGAAATAATTCCAAAAATGAAAGATTCTTGAGCACTATTTTTTTGAACTTAAGCAGATTAAGGAATCAAGCCATCAACTAATGGAAGCTAACTAAATAGTCTAAATTGATGCAAAGTCAACGAACTATCCATTTAAGATAAGACTAATATGTTCAGATAATATTATGATGGAAGAAAACAATTCATACTGCAAATGTAGAATTTGAAGACTTCTAAAAAAGAAGTTAACCTGAATTTCAAGTTCCATGAAACGAATTCACTTTTGAAGTTGGCCAAAGCATCCTCCTTCACATGTAACTATAGAGATCAATATAGCGTGAGGCTATTGTAAGAATTATCTATTTCATTTCCCTAACACAAAAGATCAAATCCCGAGCCTTTCGCACAAAGCATATTGTTTTATTTTTACTAGTTTCAGACTCTAGACAGGGATGAGTAATCTCATATTTATACCAAGAAACAACTTGATTTTAATTTGATATGATAGTAGAAAAACACATTGTATAAATAGGATCAGAAAATGTGAAGGACAAATGTAAGAACGAAATACTTTTACAGGTAAAATGCATATTACATAAAAATACTCCACAAGCACTTGATAAATTATGTAGATTTTCTCGTCTATAGGTTAGATACTGTGTTTTATATACAGCAATAGCATTTGTTCTCAAAGTTCTAAAATTAATAATATAACCTACCTCATCAGCAAGACACAAGACCCTTTTAGTTCACGTGCACGTGAACTAAAAATTTCATTTTAGAATAATATGTATTAATATAGAACTCACCACATCATAGCCAGACAGTGAACATAAGATAGGTGCTTTATTATCATGTGAACAGAAAAGTACTTGCTTTAGTCCTAGGTCCATGTCTATCAGTCCAATCTTGTTGGTTCTATAAGTGGTCTTGATCTATTTTTGTTTCCTCACACTTCAAGTTGATGTTGCAAACTCCAACATCATAAAACGTCTAAGTCTATCATCTATATTAATAAAATTTCAATCACTTTCAAGCTATTAACAATCAATATGCTACATAATAGAATATATCAAATACAAAAATAATATATTGTTAATGAGGTCAAGGTAAAGAGGGTGAAGTCTGCATGCACAAGGTGGGGTGGTGATTTTCTAACAATCTAGGCACAACGTTTTCTTGGTTCATGATGATGAACTAACCAAAACCAAACCTTAGTATTTAACTGGTTCCTTAAAAAAGTTGACCAAACCACCTATTTCCTAAAATTAAAGATCAAATCCTATTGCCAATGTTTTAATTAGTTAGATCATATTTAAATCTAGGTATCTATTCCCCACCTCCCCCACAACCACATTCACCAGCAAAAGGACTCCACCCACATCAATTGAGATTCTAATGATACAACCACAAATAGATACACAGAGGAATGTCACAAAAGGAATAGTTATACCACCCAAAAGGCAAAGCATGAGTTGTTGTTTACTGCTAAAAACATTAAGAATTAAGGTAAACATTACATCCATGTCAATCAATTACCAAAAATCACTATACATCTATGATTTCATTCTCATAATCTAGATTGATTATAGTACAAGATTAATCAAAGATTTAACAAATTGATGTGTAGTGAATTGAAAGAGTTACGAAAGCTAATGGAATTAAGTGATTATTAATTAGTATATTTTTGCAAAGGTGGTTCAAAACATAATGGAAAGCTAACTAAAATCCAAAAGAAATCACATAAAAGTAAATTTATTTAGAAACGACTTACCTTAACTCAAAATTTCACACGAAAAGGACTCTAATTAGGCTAAAAATAAAAATCAACTAATCATCATGAGACTCCATGTAAAAGATCAACAATGGAGTCTTAAAAACACATAATATTGAAATTAAACAAATAGAAATAACACAAAGCATTATTCACTCATAAATAAATGGAGTCTTGAATAAAAAAATCATCTTTATAGCTCCAACTAAGTGAAGCCTAGAATTTGAAGGTAGTGTAAAAAATGTAAGAATGGAAGGATTTCGATTTACCTACACCAAATCTCCCACCTGGTGAAAGAGCATGGTGGAGGAAGACACGTGCGAGCTATGAGCATCCAAGAATTAAAAAAAGCCTAACATGTTCAATTTGCAAGAAACGTTCTCAGAATGTTATGGGTGAAGATTTGCCAATATACACATGTTTGTTGCGTAAAACAAAACTTTTTCTAACAAAATTCAGAAACCAACAACCAAACTTAGCTTATAGTATGATTAAATTAAATGAAAATATATGAGTAGCCATTAAAAAACAGAGATAAAGAGCTATAACACCTCAAACCAACCCCAAAGCGAGTAATATAACAATTGGATGAACCTATACACAAGAATCATATGAATAATCATCCATACCATCTCATTAGATTAAACATTCAATTGAAAAAGAACAAAAGAAAATAAAAGCACGTCGAATGAAACTAAATTGCCATGCACGTATAATTTAAAAATGAGTAAAAATCATATAGAATCAGAGAATCAAGCAATTAATTGGCACATAGTAGAAAAAATAAGAACTTTGAAATTTACATCTATGGAAAAGAATACAACACGAGTTTCATTCTAATATATAGATATTAGTTTGGTCATCACAGCATCTTTTGCCTTTAATTTACCATCTCATCAGCAACATCCATCACATATTACAATTAGATTTGGAGGTTGTATTGGCTTTCGATTTTCTATGGCACCTACAGATAATGAATGACGAAGAAGAAAAGTAATGGATGATGATTAGGGCCAAACTTATATTATTCAATACAGTTAAAATTGCGTCTCCACAAAAGTAAACAATGAGTTTGCGACCATTTTCTTTTGTTCCCGGGTAAAATATATTGTGACCAACTAAAAAAGTCATCGCAATAGGTAGTCTTTAGTGACCAACTAAATAATTGATCGCTAGAAATGGACTTTTAGCAATGAATTTAATTTTACGGCTAAAAGTCTCGTCCCTAAATATGGGATTTTATGTAGTAGGGGTGGTACCTCAACAATATATTTTAACGATCAAGTCAAAAAAATGTTTTAGTAGAGTAAGAGTACTGAGGGTCAGATATATTTAATACAATATTATGTATTACGCACCTCCCATTTATGGAGTTGGAGAGAAGAGATCTAAAAATTATTCCCTGAAATTTGTCTTCGATGATGATCTTGATCCTTTAGAAGGTACTATTATGATCCTAGGATATCTTTCTTTATCTCCTAAGTTAGTGGAGATATATTAGGTTAATATCCTAGATACACATGTGATGATTTTATAAGATTTCTTAAGAACATGGAAACATTCCGTAACGCATAGATCACCGTCATATATAAGATTTGCCATAATAAAAGAAGACCAAAGTGTATCGACCAATAATGTATGAAATGATCATGTGTCATTCGACTATCTAATGGGCCTGACTTGCGTCAAATAGTAGAATATTATTTATGATGCCCAAGCCAAACAACCGTTGCATGAACTTAATTCGAACTCTAGACTCAATTTGCATTTGGCTCCTTCAGAATTACCAAAATAATAAGTGAACAAATATGACAATTTGAACTATTACAAAGCTAGTAAATTAACCTAACGATATCATTATTAAATAAATGCTTCGTTTTGATCTATGCATCAAATGACGATGTAAAATTAAAAACTTACATGAACGAGATTATCAAGATTGTGATATATATATATATATATATATGGTTGTGAGAATAGTGATTAGGATAGTACGATCTTATGATCCTATGAGACACTGGTGATCTGAATTGTATCATATAGTCACAAATTGATAAGGTCAACATATGATCGTAATTTGAATCGTAGATTCGCATAAACAGGGCCGACTTCACCACTAGGCGAAGTAGGCCACTGCCTAGTGCCCCGGCTAAAGAGAAGGCCCGTTTTTGTTTTGTCCTTTATATGCTTTGTGTTTTATATTTTTTGTCCTTCATTAATCATTTATTATACGTAACATTTGTTACATCTTTAAAATAAAAAAGTTGTGTAATCCTGATCATAAAGTAAAAATATCACCATCTTAGTTTAGTTCAAACCCTAAGTTGTGCAACTAAACTTATTCTTGTATCTATATAATTCTCTTATTCCTTAAATATAAATACAAAAAATGAATGTTATTTAGCCTCGTAGATTGAGTAAGCTATTATTATTTCCAATCAATATTTCTTATTAGTAAAGTGATTTATTTTCAGCTAAACGTAATCCTCGTAATGTCATTTTGTAGCCTTTTGATTTTCTCTCTCAATATAACATTCTACCAAGAATTTAAGTTAGTTTTTATTTTAAAGTTAGTGTTAATTACTCCTTAAATATCTTACATCAGAATACTCCTAAACTTTCAAGATATCCAATTTAATTTTCAATTTACCTTTTAAATTTGTTTATTGCTCCCTACACCAAAATTAAAATATACCTAAACATTAAGAGTGATTTTACTAATTACGAATTTGATTTTTAAATTAGACAACCTAGAAATCTAATATTGTAAACACAGTAAATCACAAATTTAGAACTCTCCATGAATTGTTTCTGTGTTTACTTCTTTTATGAAATATTGAAAAGATTTCTCCACCTACGTAATAATTTTGTGAAATTATAACAAATTATTTTCTTAAACTTATTTTACTGTGATATTCTTTAACATAAAGATTTGAATTTTCAAAATAGTTGTCATTCGCAATCTAGACGAAGAATTTTTTTAATATTTGTATATATATGATTTATAATTAATAATATTGAAAGTTTCATTATTATTATCGCCTAGGGCCTCAACTTAGTTTGAGCTGCCCCTGCGCATAAGATCACGATCTACTCTATGTTATCCGATCCCGTACACTTCGGTAACTGGGTGTGGGCTAAAGATCATTAATGTATTTTATTCGGTCTTGATTGAGAATTATTTTAAATAGCGGGAGAACATTAAGAGTAGATCACTTAAAGAAAAGAAATAAACATAATCAAAGATAAAAAAAATAGTCACCCCCAATTCTAAAATAAAAATATTCAGCACCAAAGACCAAGCCTCCGGCGCCCAATCAAATTTACATGCAATGTCCATAAAATTTATATAATATATACCGTATATATTAATAAATTACAATTATATTTAGCTTATACTATATACATTGTATATACAATTGACCATCGGAAGTAAAATTCTGAAGGTGCCAAAATTTTTTTGGACGTGCAAATTTTAAATTGTAAAATGTGTACAATGACTATTTTTTATTTTTTATACTTGTGAGTATTTTGATGATTTTTTTAACATGGTCTATTTGTGATCATTACTATTAACATAATACCATTGTACAAATAAAAGCTCATAAAAAGAAAAGTAAAATAAGGATTTTGTTTTGATGAAACTATAATAAAAAACATAAATAATAGCGTAAAGAAGACTGAAAATCCATCCTGCCATAAGTAAAACAAAAGAATTTCATATTTGCATTATCCATCCAGACTCTGGAGGACGAGAGTCTGATAGAATCATGCATGTTTATTTTTGTTTTAATATAGGATTCTCTTCATTTGTAAACAAAATATATTTGTTTTCTGATATAGGTGATGATTTTAAAATAGGATTCTTTCAAGTTGTAAATATCATATATATATTTTTTCTTATACAGGCGATGATGAGTTTGAAAATTTAGAGAAAGAAAAAGATATAGAATACATGAATTAAGTGATGATCAAAACTTCAATGGTGCTTGTAGCTCCAAAGATATGAATGACGTCTCCATTAAAGATATTGGTGTATGCACAAATTTCGTTATCAGGAAAATCGAACAACAAAAATTGATGGACAAATATAATTTTTGTATTGATAATTTGAATGAGTATAATCTCTATTTATGAATTCTTTACAAAAGAATAATCCTCTGATTCTTCTCCTATAATAAACCTTAATTCGAGGCTTGATAGTGAATTTCTCAGATTGAAAGTTTAATCTTCTACGCTTGTGATGGTAAAAGACTCGGATGAGTTCTTCTTGAATCTCTAGGCTTCAAGCTTGTTTAAAGATCAATCGAACTCGTTGTGTAACTTGAATGTCTTGAACTTGAAATGGCATTTTG
This sequence comes from Datisca glomerata, assembly GCA_003255025.1. NCBI lineage: Eukaryota > Viridiplantae > Streptophyta > Magnoliopsida > Cucurbitales > Datiscaceae > Datisca > Datisca glomerata. The sequence continues at coordinate 204,147 of QANY01009354.1, forward strand.
TAGAATTCTTGAAATTCTTCTCTCTGAACTCTGGAGTTTCTTCAGGTAATTTTACTGGTTATTTAAGATGACACGTGTCACCATTTTATTTGATACATTGCGTCATCGAGACACGTGATATTTTCTCATTTTCCATCAAATAAAGCTTTGTCCAATCCCTTCTTGACACTTGGCATAATTTGACTGATCTTTAAAGATTACATGTAGTAACTTTTGATTGATCAATCATAGACCCACCAACTTATAATGTGGTGAACTGTGATTGGTCTAAAATTTCATGTCCAACAAATGCCCTCTCGAGACTTGATCACAACATGATTAGGGTGTGGTGAGTGAACGAGTTTCGAATTTTGAGATTGAATTTACCCATTTTTTTGTGATTATTCTTATCTTCAATGAGATTAATTTCAAATCGATAACTTAAACAAATTTGGCAAAGTGATAAACATATGAATTTGATCCCTCTAGCAATTTGGATAATTTGGTAAGCTAATAATCTCTTCATCTCTTTTTTCTAAGAGAAAAATTGAAACAATCCAATTTTCTTCACAAAAGTAGGGTGTGACATTAGATCAACGGATCCACTAAAACCTGGCCCAAATAAATTTCTAACTGAATGAGGATGATTTGAGCTGAAATTCTATAAGAAAAAGTCTCTTTTCCTTATGGGGTTGACGAATTCTGCATCAGAAATAACAGGGTGCTCGATTTGGCTAATTTCATCATCATCACCAGTAGGAGCAAGAAAATTGAGATCTAAAAATTATAATTTTGACTGAGCTTGCTTCAATTGGGAGATAATTAACTATTTATCCAGTGCTTGAAGAAATTAAACTCAAATCGCTTGAAAAAAGATTATAGTTATCTTAAAAATATATCCAGTGTTTGTCTTCAGGACCGTAAGTTGTGAGAAATTTTCTATCCTCACAAATTTTGAACTGTATAGACAACTACACAATCTCTTCTCGTCATCTATTTGGACTCTCCAAAATTTAAATTTCAAAATCGGAGATATTGTTCTCTCAAAGACTCAAAGTACAGTCCATCACAATTAGCACTCTTTAGTCTCACAAAAAAAAAATAGGAAAGCATACGCCAGTCCTTGAGCTCTATAAATATCAGACTATTCTCTCTTGTAGCCGCACGAAGAATTAAACTCCCTGGTTAGAACCATTAAAGGGTCTCAATGGTTTGGACTTGAGTAGGTTAAAAAAAGACATACAACCTTGACAAAAATGATGTTCCGCAGAATATATGACCCATGCTCCTTTAAATTTCATGAGTGGCGTAGCTACCAAAATTAATGCAGTTAATTATATCTCTCTTAGAAATTAGTTAACTACCTCTCATTTTATTCTAGAATTCTTCTTATTCCTAGGTCATAGGTCAGTCTGTCATTCTTTCCTCAAATGCTCTTCATGGGTCCAACATTAGCTCTCTTTTTTTTATTTTTTATTTTAAATTTCCTTAACATACAAGTGAACATGTGTCCTTGCAAAACTAAGAACAAAACGTTCTGAAACATTGGTCAAGATAGTGCTTCGTTTTCTTTTCTTTCTTGTTTTATTTCTCATATAGCCTTTTTTGTCTTAATCATGATAGGCGGTGGAAACCATTAATCACAATTGGGAAGATATATTTTGTCACAGTTTGGTTTCAAAAGTAGAAAAATAGGATGGTTTGGTTTGGTGTTCAATTTTTGTGAAAAAATCGCATCGAACTGAACCAAATCGCAGTTCTATATAAGCCCATTTGCCCTAATTTCCCCCTTCACTTCACGTAGCCTCACCCTCTTTATCAGTTAGCCTCGTCTCTCTCTCTTCATATCTGTTTCTTTCTCTCAATGTCTCTCACTTTCTCTGTCTATCTCTGTGTGTCTCTAAGACCTAAATTGTATCTTTTTTCTATGTATTCTTTGTTGTTTCTGTAAATATTTTGTATTCTCAGTTGAAAAACAAATCTGTCAAAGACTTAGTTGAGATTGATGTTGGTTTTATATGTGTTGCTGATTTGGTTGAGATTTGTTAGAAATTAGATTAAGATTTGGTTGAAATTTGATGAATTTTTCTACTTTGCTTTTCATCATACGGTTTGGTTCAGTTTGTATTATTTTTTAGCGGTTCTGTTCAGTTCAGTTTTTGAACATTGAGCGGTTCGGTTCGGTAAAACCCTTAAATGGAGCCGAACCGAACCGCTTACACCCCTAGTTAAAATAGTAAGATCTTTCGCTCTTCTATTTCTTCACTTCCATTCTTTTTTTATCCTTTGATTACTGTTTCTTCTTTTACACAGGTCAGGAAACTAAGCACCAAGTCGTGGAAGAGAAGAAAAATAATTGTCATTGACATAGCTACTTTAATTATATCTCTATTGATGCGGCTTATGCTGCAGCGATCTCATTTTCTTTGTTCATGACCAAAGAGTTGTTCAAAATTTTCTTCTTCTTTTTGAATTGTCCTTCACCAATAGTAACTACATCTTGAGGTCGTCTTCCATCTTCACGTTTCAGGTGACTCCTTTATTATTTTTCTATCTTTTTTAACTTGTCTTAGTTATCTATGATTATATATGAGTCAATCAAACTATTGTTGTCTTTGTTTGTGAACGTTATAAACCCAAATGTAGTGAAATCCTCTACTTTTAGTGGCCATTTGATCTTTCCCTGCAATCGCGTTTTCCTAAAGTGTGAGGGTTTCCTTCGCCGACTTTGGTGATGACACCTTTTCCCGCAGTGGCGTTCCCCTAGAGTGTGAGGGTTTCCTTATTCGACTTTGGTGATGACACCTTTTCCTGCAGTGGCGTTCCCCCAGAGTGTGAGGGTTTCCTTCACCAACTTTGGTGATGACACCTTTTCCTGCAATGGGGTTTCCCTAGAGTGCGAGGGTTTCCTTCGCCGACTTTGGTGACGATACTTTTTTCTATAATGGCGTTCCCCCAGAGTGCGAGGGTTTCCTTTATCGACTTTGGTGATGACACATTTTTTCACCAGTGGTGTTCCCCCAGAGTGCGAGGGTTTCCTTCACCGACTTTAGTGACGACCACCTTGTCTCGCAGTGGCGTTCCCCCAGAATGTGAGGGTTTCCTTCGACGACTTTGGTGATGACCACCTTTTCTCCCAGTGGCGCTCCCCCAGAGTGCGAGGGTTTCCTTTGCTGACTTTGGTGTCGACCACCTTTTCTCGCAGTGGCTTTCCCCCATAGAGCGAGGGTTTTCTTTGCCGACTTTGGTGTCGACCACCTTTTCTCGCAGTGGCTTTCCCCCATAGTGTCAGGGTTTCCTTCACCGACTTTGGTGACGACCACCTTTTGTGTTTTCTTGATTATGGTTTTTACACAATGTACCAATTTCTCATGATTTTCTTATTATCAGGTTCATCATTTCCTTTTTGCCCATTATGGTATTTTTCAAAGATTTGTGTCCTCAAAGAAGCGATATTTATCCATTGTCCAAAATCCCGATGCTGCTGCTGAGAGCGAGCATCTATTATGTGTGCATGATCTTGTACTTGGTAGGTTTGCCAGATCATGGTTACTAATGGATAAATCCGACAACCTGTCAGAGTGGTCAGTTGGTCATTCTCTTCCAGCCCTAGCTCCTCCACTCGATGTTGGTTCCTTTAGTCATCGTTTCATAATAAACCTTTTAATCATGATGTTGAGCTGACACTCGATCGACGTATAATTTTTGGTGAAATACGATGGGGATCATTCTTCAAGATGAATGGAGAATTCACCCATATTCCATATTATTAGGAATGGCTCGAGGATGTGCTTGCCCTTTGTGAAAATGATTTACATAATGCACATATATTTCAAGCCGTTATTGGGTCCTTGTATACATATGATCGCACTAACAATGTTCTTCGAGCTTTTTGTGAGGCTTGGTGCTCACGTAGTAACACACTCCAAACATCTGTTAGGGAGATGTCCATTTCACTTTGGGATTTATTTCGGTTTGGTGGTCTTCCTATCAGTGGGAAATTCTATGATAAAGTTATCCTTGTTCCAACAGACTTCTTTCACCCAACAACAAAGGATTTCTTCTATAGTGTTGTGAGCATCTATTCATTGCATATTATCTTCTGCACACTATGAAGTATGATCAAGCATAAGTATCTGTTGACAAGTGGATATCTTTTTGGTTTAGAGGGGAGCTAAGGTGTGCAAAATCACTTGCTCGAAAGTCCAAAAAACCTTCTCATCCTCGATCTACCCATAATCCTATAGGTGTGCTGGAATGTATGAAAATTTGGTCTGAAGATGACAAAAAACCATTTTGTGACATTGGGATGGAAGATGGATTGAGAGAACAAACGTATCTAGCTGCGTTTCTTTCTTGTTGGCTTTATGTATTTGCTCTTCCACAAGGGGGTCCAAATTTTATCCATCATACTACTTTCAAGGTTGTTAGTTTAATGATGATAGAAGAATAATTTAGTCTTCCACTGCCAGTTTTAACCTACATCTATCATGGATTGAACAAAGTCGCCCGCGCTCCTTGTCTAGTTGGTCGATCCAGTGCTTGTTTTCCCATACATGATATCTATGGTTGGTTGGCACATTACTTTCAAACACATTATAAAACTCCTCTCGATGCTGTTTGCCCAGCAATGAGTGCATATTCTAGAGAGGGAGGTGCTATTTACTTTGATGAGCGTGAGGCACGAGAGCTAATAAATGGAGGTAGGAGCATAAATTGGCATGCAAACTTATATGTCAAGAATAGACATATACAAATGGTTGACGATGGTATCTTTTCACATTCGAAACTAGTATACTTTATCAACAATCGGTCATGTTATTTGTCGATGCGTCGTGATGATATTTTCCTTGTGGAGTCCTACAGTCCTTATTGATTTGGTAGACAGTTCGACCTTTATCAAGATATCCCTATTGATTTGTCGAGAGACGTACACTCGACCTCTTTGGATGTTGTCTTGAAGTTTTGACATAATTGTACTCAGACACCAACAATGTCAAAGGTCTTTTTTCCAGCATGTATCCTTGATACTCGTGATTGGTCCACACTGAGATATAAAACTTGGTGGCCTAAGAAACATTGCACATATTTATCAGATGGCTTGGATAGCTTAGTATCAAGTACATCTGCTGCACCATCCAAGCCCAAAAGAACCAAGAATGCCCATGATGAAAATAATTTTGGTGGCAAGGATCTTCGCTTGCTTGAAGTGGAAGATGTACATCAAGAGGCTATAGCTCCGTTAAATGTCAACACTGCTCCATCTAATTCAAATGGTAAGAAAAAGAATAATAAATTTCATTGTCTTTCCTTTCTCATTTTTAATTACTTATTTACTATTATTATTATTATTATTATTATTATTATTATTATTATTATTATTATTATTATTATTATTATTATTATTTCTCTAGGAGAGCCCTTTTTCGATGCTGGAAGTCATAGTAATGATGAACGACATTGGAAACGACATAGAAGAACCAAGCCGACCAATCCTGCAATGGAGAATGTTTTTGAAAATGCACCAAGTGCTTCCGTCTTTCCTAAACATGTTGATACTTTGATAACCATTCTTATTTTACTTCTTTTGATAAGCTTTTAATGACCTTGCCATCTTCATCATCATCATAATTCATTTTTTTAAGTTAAGAAACTTGGCACTGCAGTAGAAGATTGGTGTGAATGTAGTTCTGACATTTAGTCATGTCTCTGTCGTCAGCCCTGATCCCTTTGACATTACCACCAAGCAAGTTGAATGTCGCGCCATTCCTATGGTTTTTGATAGTAACCATAAGAAGCTTGTGACTCATCCTAAAGCATTTGAGTTTTGTGCCGACAATGTGAAAGCCACCCTTCGTCGCCAAACAACTACAGCGATGTGAGAGAGTATTCATCAGAAGATCATACTTACTCCATTTACTAAAGTTTCTTATCTCGGGGCCGAGGTGTTGAAGATTTTTTATGCTATATAGGAAACCAATACCATGGACATTAGGCGACTTCAGAAGTTGGTTTGTGGCTATTTTCAACAGGCCATCACTACAATAATCATGTGTTGTCATAGCATAACACGATTGCATTTTTCTCCAAAGCGCAATAAAAAACTAAATCACGAAATGACTTTCACGAAGACCCGTACGTCTCTCTACTTTACCAAATGAAAAATTCTCTTAACCCCGTCTCTTACAATAACTCTCTCTATCACAATAGCTCTTCTTACCAATGACAGCTCTTTTGAAGCTCACAGTATCCTGCCTTTCTCATAGTATCTATCTCTTCACAATAGCTCTATTCACTAATGAGAGCTCTCTTGAAGCTTATAGTAGCTCGCATCTCTCTCTGTAGCTTTCATCCCCGGTTTCTCTCCCTCACAGCTCTCACTTTCTCAGTCTGTCCCCAACTATTTACTAGTTCGATTCACAGCTCAGAACTAGAGGTAGGGTTTCATTCTCAAATTGTTGTTTTATTTAGGTGTTTTTGGTCTGATTTTGTGATTTTGAGTTTTTCTAAGTTGATTAAGGTCCGTGTTTTTTATTTCTGGGCATGAGTAAGTTTTGAAATGAAAACTCCTAATTTATTATCAATCAACAATTTATTCTGTTCCTAAGGTTTTGGGAGTAGCCCGTGCCGTCTCGAATCAACTCGTGGCTTAGAATTTTTGCCATTCTCTGATGTGATTTTCATGGGTTAGGGCTTGGAAATATTTAAAGCTTTGGCCCTTCAGTGGAGATCGAATTCAATAACCCGACTGTCATTTCTCCACTATCCGTCAAGGATGGTTAGTTTGAAGAATTTCAGTGAGAAAATTATTCGCTGTCATTCCAGGTAAACTCTTATCCTACATTTTTCAAAATACTCAAATTAGGTCCTTCGATTTTTCACCCTTTTCCTTTCCAGTGCTCACACTTTCAGATTCAAGGATTTCCTCTACTTCCATCTCTAATATGCCACAGATTGTCTGATATATGTAGGGGTGTTCAAAAACCGTTCAGACCGTTTAGTCTGAACCGGTCCGATCTAAAATTGATCGGTCTGGACGGTTTTTTTATCGTTAATGGTAGGTTCGGTCCTTCTTTTAAAGAGGATCAAAAATTCAGACCGATCTAGAATTTTTGTTAATTCTGGACCGATTCGACCGGACGACCGTATAGATACTATATATATATATATATATATAATTTTTTTAGGGTTAGGTTATTTTTCAGTCCAGCACCAGACCTAGCCTCTTTCCTTGATGTTTGAATATGTTTGAATGTTAGATATTAGTACTTTGAACTTTGGATATTTTTAAATGTTGAATATTAGTATTTTGAAGTTTGGATATGTTTAGATATGGTAAACTCCTAGTCAAAATTTGTGGTTATTGTTAAATAATATATTTATTGTAAAACATCTATTTAGTCCGTTAAGTCCGTCCGAACCGACCGTTGAATTTCGGTCTGGTCGGTCTGAATTTTTTCCAGATTTTTTGTCCGTTCGGTCCTCCTATACGGAGGACTGTGATTTTCAGTCTGGTCTTATTTTCCTCCGAAAGTCCAACCATACCAACCGTTGAACACCCCTAGAAATATGTCACAGAAATAGGTCCTTCAATTGTTCTATTTTTCATGTTTCCACTCAGTTTGCATTCTGTTGTAATCTTATTGAATTCTAAATGAAGTTAAGATATGAGATTTGTTTGTACACCCATTTTCCATTTTCTATGGTGCACTAATGTGCACTCTCTGTGCTGAAAGTTAGAAATCTTGTTAATGGAACTGAATAAGCCAGACCTTACAAATGGAGTAGCATATGCTATAGGATGCACATTGAGGTATTTGAATCCTTATATGTTGCCTTTTTCTCCGCAATATGGTTTTTATATGTTGTCTTCTGTTTTGTAGTTGGAGCTTGAAAAAGCATTACTCACACATATTATGATACTTTGTTAAATTCTAGATCTGTAGTGTTGAGTGGGAATTTTAGTTCTTTCTCGAAAGATAGGAGTGTTCACTCCATTTGGAGACCCATGTTGGTTCTTGATTGTCTTCTATTTTTAGTGAAGTTTGTAAATAGCTTTTTATGGAAGTGTTAGCTAGTTGTTTTAATTGGTATGATTTTATGGAGCTATCAATGTTCTAAAGCACTTTGCTTCAACTTTAGTCGGAGGGAATTCAAGATATGGCAATTGAATCCTTCCACTTTGAGGTTTTGGTGACCCTTTGTGGTTAGTAGAATTAATATTCACTGCTTTGATATTGTTTAACTATATTTGAATTCTTCTCTGATTTCATCTTATTTTGTTCGCATTTTTTTTACTGTATTTATACCAGTAATTGATAAGACCTTGTAATTGATGATGTTAGTGTCTTTAAGGATTGCATCATCTCTGTTCTGATTTCATCTTATTTATGTCACTATTTTGAAATGTTGGGGGGGGGGGGGGGGGGTNNGGGGGGGGGGGGGGGGGGAGGTATATGGTGTTCAAACTGACTAAGGATTGCATCATCTCTGATTAATGGTTTTTCCTCTTTATTGGTATTGTTTTGACTCTCTTTAGTGAAATATGGGGTATATGGTGTTCAAACTTTTATGTTGAACATTATTTATTGTGTATATAAAGATAACTTTATTTAACGTCCTCTAATTAGCTTAATATTTAAAAAGTCTTCTGTAGAAATCATATATAGTACGTTTATAAGTGGACATTGAACTACAACAATTATTTTGTCCATTGAGGTCACAACAATACTTAGTAACTCAGGTGGGTGCATTGTTTCACATAGTGATGAGAATGAGATACTATTGGGCTATGCAAACTTTTTTTTGAAAGATCTCAAGATTGATTTGAGTTTATGGAAATCTTTTTGGAGATTCTGGGTTGTTATCATGCAAGTGGGCTGGATGAGATGGGTTAATTGTGTTCTTACTTTGGTGGTGTAATTCCAGCCTTACTTTATAATCTTTGGGTTTGTTGTAGGGTGGGACGTGTTTATTTTTCCGTTGGCTAGATGAAGGGGTTAATTTGCATGTTCTTCTTTTTTGTTTTTATGTGGCTTTAATTATACTAAAGACTTGGTAATTCATTTTCTTTTTTATGTAGTTTTTTCTGCAGTGAGTCTTGAATTATCAGTGTCTAAAAACCAGCACCAATCACTACAACAATTTAAAGATTAAATTGCGTTGAAGCATGACATTTGTGTTTTTCTAAGGTCTGTCTGGTTTTTATGTTTTTATGATTTTTATCTAGTTTTTATGTTATTCAGAAGGATTTCCAGGTTGCATCAAACTTGATGATCTGAATAGGAAATTACCATTGTTATTGAGAATTTGAGAGTTAATAAATGGCTAAACGAAACTAATTATTTCATTATTAGTTGGTAATTTGGTATGTTGATTGTCATGCCTTGGATGCTCAAAAGGTGTATAAGTAGGTTAAGACCTTTCATACTATTGTTGTTCTTGTGTGTTGTGTTTATTATTATTTTAATTTCTAATTATGGATGCTTTGTTGAAAACCCTCTGTTATTCAGCTGAAATGTTATTAATTAATTTGTTTTCTTGTGTAACGACATGTTGATTACAAAAGACACTACTCCAGCTATAACTTGCACAGGGACCCCTTCTTCTTTTGGAAGTTTTAGAACTATAAAGAAGGGAAAAATAAAATATAGACACAGTTATTATATTTTGACTTTTGATATTAGCTATAGATAAAAGTCTTGCAATTCTTGGTTGGGATATGTTATCCCTATGCATTATAAATTAATGTTCATTTAAATGATGCATCCTAATAATTTGTTCAATTGAAAACTTTGTTCTTCTAGACTTCTTGCATATGGTATTGTAGTACATTATCCATTTGGTTGCTTTCCCCAAAAGATACATAGTGAAATTATAATATTAATAGTTATATGTTGTTTCTATTGTAGATGAATTTGGGACTTAGACACCCATAATCTCTCTCTATCAAAATTAGGTAGACTGTGTTATTGTATTCAGTTATTATTATTTTATTTATCTTTGGATCTTTTATTGGTAACAGATCTCAAGTAATGTCATTCCCATGGGCATAGTTGCTTGTTAAGTCTATATTTGATTGTCATCAGATTGGACTGAGGGAGCAAAAGTCAGATTGGATTTTTTTTTTGGGGGGGGGGGGGGCAAAAGCTCATAGAGGAGTGTTGAGTATATTGACTTTATTTTTTTTGGTTTGTTCTTGTATGTTAGATTTATTAATCATTAAAAATGCTAATTAATTATTTCTTTGATGCTCATTTAGCCAATAGTTGTACTTATCCTTTAGTGGTATGTGATCAAGTATTTTTTTTCTTTTCTTTTCCTTTTGATAAGTTGAAAGAAAAATAAAAATGGATAATTCTCTCTACATTTCAGTAATTAACTTATTAATAATCCGTAGCTTCGGAATGGATAAAGATTGGGTGCATTTTGACAGGTAAAAAGATTTTTTTTTGGGGGGGGGGGG